>MOOZ01000425.1:857533-878237 GCA_002930495.1 Cecropterus lyciades | reverse complement strand
CATTTTACATTACTGTTTTACATAACTTACGCTCTTATATCAAATTTAGTTTAACCATGATTGTTTTAAACTTGAATATTGAGGTTAAATTTAATTGATATCTTAAGCCAAAAAAATCATTATTTGAAAATAAGACCAGTAAATAGTAGAAAGGCACGTGAACGCTATGCATACATAGGTATGCATAGCATATATATTGATATACCTATATTCGTTATAGTTTTAGTTATATCTATAACATCTTGTAACTACAACTCTGCTCAATAGATGGCGTTGAATGAAGACATGGACTGATGACTCTATACCCGTATATATAATGTACTCTGTGGTTGCACCGATTCGTTGCGAAACAGTTTGTTAATATAATTATGTCTCAACCACATGGTGTTTGGCACTCGAGAAGCGTCATATTTCATTTATTGTAACTGGTTGTTATTACGTAAAACATGCCTGCATAGTTTGATACGTGATATTGTAAGGCTTTTTAATAAATCTTCATTCACGTATCATGTCTTAAATAGATAAAATGTTCCTAATCAATGTATTTTATTAATTCTTTATTTGTAGGACCTAGTCGAAGAAAATTTAAATAACCTTTGTATGCAGTGAGGTGGTGGCAATTGAAGTCAAACACATCTTAAACCCACTTAGGAATCATGTTTAATCCTTATGAAATAATAAAATAAAAAACAGTTTTATAAAAAGCAATCATTTATATTGATGGTTGACAATAATAAATAACACTATTGATATTTGAATTGAAATGTAGTTTAGCACACTTAATTGGACTTTGTAAGTTTAGGATAATTTAGATGTAGCAAAATCGCGAGCTCTCTTAATAGCATCGTAAAGGCACTTAGGGTTATTTCCGGACGCTTGAGCTGATTCAGCTTTTCCGCCGCCTTTACCTTCCATCATTTGTACAACAGACTGTACCCATTCGGATGCAAGTAAGCCCTTTTCATTGAGACTTTTTGGAACAGCTGCTAAACAATATATTTTACAGACTTCATGATCAACAGAAAAGAACATAGCAGCAGTATTTGGGAGTAACTGTTTAACTTGTTTTAGAGCTCCATCTAAAGCTTTAGTATTTCCGAATGCGTTTAATTCAGTTACAATTATTTGAGACTCCTTTTCTTCAAGACACAACTCCTTTGCCTTTTCAGTTACTTGTGTAATTACCATGGCTTTAGCAGCTCGTTCTTTGTCATCGATTTGTTTTTTCAGATTCTTGAGCATGTTTCTCAGTTCTTCTTTTTTCCAATAAGATATTTGAGCTTGAGATATTTCATTCGTAAGATCAACGATTTTTTTAGTAACATCTTTCTGGCTTACGCCATCTCCTTGCTCTTTGAGAAAGCTTGCAATGTTATTGACTTCATTCTCCAAAATGCTCAATTTATTTAAGGCCTTTGTAGCTTCTGGTCCTGTAAGAGCTACGATTCTTCGAATCCCTTTAGCAATACCCTCTTCACTCACTATAACATATTCTCCAATGTGACCAGTTTGATGCAAATGTGATCCACCACAAAATTCAACAGAGGTTTCAAAACCAGAAGGTCCATCTGGATTGTTTTCCAATTCTTCTACTGGTATACCAACTGATACTACACGAACCGGATCAGGATAATGCTCATCGAACATTGCTCTAAGTCCCTTAATTTTTTTTGCATCACTCAAACTTGTGTGCTTAGCATATACACACTTATTCTCACTAATAATATTCTTAATTTGATCTTCTGTTTCTTTTATTTGTTGAGTAGTCATTGGACCCTTATTAGTGAAGTCAAATCTAAGGCGGTCTGGCATTACCAGGGAACCACGTTGATCTGAATCATTGCCAAGTACCTTCCGCAAAACATTATTCAAAATATGGGTGCCTGTGTGGTTATTCATAACAAGTCGTCGCCTTTCAGTATCTATGTGAAGAGCTACTGAATCGCCTACTCTCATAGTCCCTTCAACTTTGCCTGTGTGCAAAACATAACCGCCTTTTACTTGCACATTTTTCACTGTAAATTCTACACTGTCATCATCAGCTTTAACCATGTAACCCTCATCAAAAATTTGACCACCTTGTTCAGCATAGAAACTAGTGCGGTCTAATATTACACCACATTCTTCACCAGATGAAATTTCCTCTACAAATTGCTTATCTCTCCTTAATGCGATGATTTTAGCAGTACATGGTCCAAAAACATATTCAGCTTCTTTGTCTTTCGAAGATGGAACATAATTGTATTTAGGAGAATCATCTGTTGCTGGAAATCCATTTTCCTGTAAATAACTAATGGCATGTACATCTAAAGCCAAGACATCTACTTCTCCAGAAGTTTTCCCTTGAGAACATAATTGGGATTCTTTTTTTGCTTTATCATAAGCATCCATGTCAATAGAAAGCCCTTTTTCTTCACACATTAATTGTGTCAAATCTATTGGGAAACCATATGTGTCATACATCCGCCATGCCACGTCTCCAGGTACAACTTTGGTATCACCAAGTTTTTCTATTGTTCTATTAAGCAAATTTCGTCCTCGGGATAGGGTTTTAAGGAATTGGATTTCTTCTTCATTAATCATTTGAATGATTGAATCAGGATCTTTTTTAATTTCAGGGAATACATCTCCAAGTAATTCTACAACTGTGTGGACTAAAGATCCAAAAAATCCTGGCTTTGCATTGAGTTTCTCAGAAGCATAGCGTACAGCTCTTCTTAAGATTCTTCTCAGAACATAACCTCTGCCAGTGTTATCAGGGTGTCCACCATCAGATAAAGCAATTGTTAGGGTTCTGGCATGATCAGCTAATACACGATAAGCCATATCAATGCCATCAACGTCATCTTGGCCTACCTTACCAGTGTAAGGCCTTATTTTAGTACCTTCTTCAATTGCTTTAAATATGGGCATAAAGAAATCAGTATCATAATTGGCTCTCTTGTTTTGTATGACTGAAACCAACCTCTCTAATCCTAAGCCACAATCAATGTGTTTTTTCGGTAGCAATTTTAAAGACCCATCTGATTCTCTATTATACTGTATGAACACAAGGTTCCAAATTTCTAAGACATCAGGATCATCCATATTAACAAGATGTGCAGCATTTCTTCCTCCAATTCTATCATAATGTAATTCTGAGCATGGTCCACATGGACCTGTTTCTCCCATTTCCCAGAAATTATCTTTCATACTTCCAGGCAAGATATGAGCTTCAGGAATTCCTGCTTTTAGCCAAATATTTTTACACTCTAAGTCTGGTTCAAGTCCTGAAGCAGCATCCCCTCCAAAATAAGTAACATACAATCTGTCAGGAGACAGTTTATACACCTCAGTTAAAAGCTCCCATGCCCAGTTACATATTTCTTTCTTAAAGTAATCACCAAATGACCAATTACCCATCATTTCAAAAAATGTGTGATGGTAAACATCTTTTCCAACATCATCTAAATCATTATGTTTACCACCAGCTCTGATACATTTTTGGGTGTTTACAACTCTCACATATTGAGCCATGTCAGAATTGGGATCAACAGTGCCCAAAAAAATTGGTTTAAATTGGTTCATGCCTGCATTTGCAAAAAGTAAAGTTGGGTCATCTAGTGGAATGGTTGATGAAGAATGAACATATTTATGCCCTTTGTCAATAAAGAAGTCAATGAACTTTTTTCTTATTTCATTTCCAGTCAGTGAAGTATCCATGGTGCTAGATGGAATCTGTAAAAATATGCTTCAATGATTAAAAAAAAAAAGATTGTTTCTGTTATAAATAAATATTGTTTATATTTTGTACCTGATTTAGATACAATAAATCAATATTGCATAATTAATGCAGAATAAACAAAGGTAGTGCCTTTGTTTATTAACTAAATATAATCTATAATAAATATAGGCAATATCCATTACAGAATAAAATTAGCATATTTTTTCAAGAGAGCCCTACACAAAGCATATAGAACATTTCTAATTTTCTAAACATGACATAAGGTATTCTATATTGTCCGACCAAAGGTTGGGTTTTGGCTGAGGCCAATTGTTCGGCTATGGCCACAACCTTCGGCCAAAGCTGAAGGTTCAAAAACATCCGGAATTCAGTTCTTACCAATTAAGATTTAACCAAACTTTTTAAGAATTTTCATTAAAACAATTTTTTTGTTGATAAAGATTTATGCTGTTTGAATATAAATAACTTCTAGAACTGATTACAATGCCTTTGCTACTTTACTAAAATTATAACAGTTCAAATAGTATAAATTTCATACACAATTGGTGACGCAAGTTCACAATGTAGTTTTCACTTGCCCTTGCGCTTCACCACCTTAATCGCGGAATTTTGTATTCATTATAGTTTAGATTTAGGCACTTGCTAGATAGAACCTTCAGGTGCGGCCAAAACACAGGCCCATTTTGGACGAAGCTGAAGTTTATGCCAAAGGTGGCCAAGGCGAAGCTTCGGTTGGACACTAGTTTTTTATAAATAATTAGTGATATCCAAAAACAAATTTCAATAAAATTTAAGATTAAAGGTGAAATAATTAACATAAATAATTAACATTGTTAATGCACAGTTAAGCTATAAAGTTTTATGTTCTATTTAAAAGTGTATTAGATACTTAATTGAGCTGAAACTGAAGATTTTCATACAACACTATCATCCTGCTTCACCAACAGGATTTAATGATGTTTGACACATATTTCTTATTAAGAAATTTACTACATTATTTATCAAATTTATTACCAATGGGTTATAAGTTGTGGATGACACATTTCCTTCCCAAGTCTGGTTTATTGCCACTATATATTTCAATAGCTTTAGTGTAATGTCATCAGACGTGTTGTGGCTTACTTAAGTACTTTTACTGTCTTAATTTCCATTATAAAGCTCTTAAACTGCATACTCATTAAACTAAATAAACTGTACAGTCAGCTAGAGCATCGCTTGCAAACGAATTATCCAGATAACATTTTAATAAATTTAAGAAATTAACCATTTTATTAGGCCATATGGAACTATGGAAAATGTGAAAGGCATGTCATTTAACTTAGATCCAGATTGCCATAATCTAAACTATAGCAATCGTATAGATTTGTGTAATCTCACAACAATTAACATACAACTAACCAAATAACGTACCTCTCACCAGCGATGATATGAAGATGACGTTATTCTCACCGTTATCGCGTAAGGAAAGAATGCTAATGACTAAATGTCATTCGACCAGACTTCGTCGATTTCAATGCAGGGGAAGGAAAGGAATCTTTTTGCACAGCATGGAACCAATTAGAAACGTCTACTGTATCTGTCACTGTCAATCAGTAATGCGAGGATAAACCGTAGTTTAGAAATTTTGAACACATCGATACTTTTATCGATATGAAACCAGGACTGTTGCGATATCACATGTGTAGCTTAAAAATATATCAATATTCAATTTTTAAAATTAATACATTAAACATACTTTGTTTGTCGCAAAATTTGAAGTGTAGTAGACATAATATTTCGTTTATGTATACATCCTGAGAGTTTATAATATATTGTAATACAATAACCGTATATAATATATGTATGTATAGTATGTTCACGGTAATAGTACTATTACCGAGGTGTGTGTAACTAATGTAATATGTTTAACTTATTTTATATCGAATCAAAATTAGGGGACATTTCATTTTTTTCAAAAAAGAAGGATAGTTTCCTTGAAAAAAGTGTTTTGTAGTATTACTACAGGCACATTTGCTATTGGAGGTAATCTTTTTAGTAGAAATGACAAATAGTCCATAATGTCCTACTGATTTTATTATTATTTCCATTCATTCGATTTTTTGTGGAATATTAATGAAAAAATAATTTTGATTTTTTTAAATGCCCTCTTTTTATACGCTGTATTTTTGTAATATATATACATGATAGTAATAATAATTTTAGTGGCGGCTTTGAAAACAAAGATGGCCGCGAATTAATAAGGTTTAAAGGCACTAAAGCCAAAACCGTAAAATCAATTTAAATAAAAAAAGTGGCAGCCTTGTTGTCAGTGACAGATAATTTGTCAATAGTGTCAAAATTTCCTGAATTTAGAGTCCGACTCACCGATCACATTGCAAAAATAAACAAAACTTGTGCTCTGCGTACTTATTAACTTACTTAATTGTACTAAAATGTAATTATTGACAGAATTCTTCTCGTCTATTGATTTAATCTAATCGAGACAAACTTAATATTTTGAAATTTTAACTTTAATTTAAATCTTGTGTCACTAAATAAACTCGAAATGAGTTTCAAGCGATTTACTAGGAATGTATTTTTAAATCCCATAAAACGGTATTTAAGTAGTAGCGTTTCTAACGATAATAACATAACCGTAATTAAAAAGAATGAAGGTGTCTTAAATAAAGTAACCGAGGACTTATCATCAGTGACTCCGTATTTTCCACAGACTTTTAATTTAGCGGCTTATGTAAATCGTTCTGAGACATTACAAAATCTTCTTCATTTTAATGTCGATTTAAGTAAAATTGAGAAGAAACCTCATATTGTTGAAAAAATACTAAAATTGAATTTTGACGAGAATATAAAAGGTCACATTCTTTTCCTTAAAGATTATATTGAACCGGATAATTTAGGTACATTCATAACAAAAAATCCTATGATATTATGTGAATCAATTGAAGATCTCACAGTGCGTATCAATTACTTGCAATCAAAACGCTTCAGTGATGATCAGATAAAGCGAATCATCACAAAGAATCCATTTTGGTTGATGTTCAGGTATGGTTTTATGATAATAGTATGTGTAACCTAATAAATAAATTAAACTGTTACATAATTCTTCGCCTGGAAGAATGGAAGGTGTCTAGTGTGAGAAGCTACTTGCTTCCACACACTGGCACCTTGTCTTATTAATATGTCTTCCAGGTTAGCTCATGTTGTGTTGTCTGATGCTGAAATCTGCAATTGCCAGAAGTATGGAGATCTAATTAAAGATTACATATTTCTGGCATTTGGTGTTGAAACCATGGGTCTATGGGGATTAAATGTTAAATTATTTTTCAAGCATCTGTTCAATCTTTCAATAGAGTCAACAGATGATCAGAAGGCTGGCACATACCTCGGACAACAAATTAGCTTAGCTATTCATCGAGGTAATATTCTCAACATTCTGGTAACTCATCCTAGGGGCAGTAAATTGAATGCCACTTTTTATATTTAAAATTATTTCTATACATATAACTTTGTATTTTTTAATATCAATACAATTGTAAAATTAAATCTTAAATAATTACTAAACAATGTTCTTCCTTTCATGATTAAACATATGCATATTTGTGTAATTTTAAAGCACGACTAGAATTGACCGAAGATTGGGACATTTTCAAGAACAATTCAAATTGAATGGTAATGAAATAAGGCTACTTGCAAGCAAACAACCAAAGCTATTTACTTACAATCTTCACCATGTGAAAACAAATTTGTTTGTACTCAAGGAAGAAATGGGATTTTCAGATGAGGAAATAAAACAGTTGCTTTTCAAGACTCCCAAGTTGTTAATGTTGAGTAAGTTCATATGTACTTATATTGGTGTTTATTAAATTGAGTTTATAGTTAAATGATGTAATATGATTTTTTTTTAATTGTAGTTTATTGATAACTGGTATTTGAAGACGAGGGTTAGCAATATGATATAAATATCTGCACCAATGCGTATTTAAAACTATAAATGTAATTATTACATACTTTAGTTAGAATGCAATAGGACACACAAAAATGTAGTTTTAAAAGTATTTTCTTAAATATTAACCCACTTTTGGTTCTTAAAAGCATATTACTTCAAGATGGCAATTTATAAACTTTTGTAACTCATTTTTATTTTATGTGTCATATTTGATTAACCCCTTGATGTAGTTGCTGTCTAAAATAAAAGAACAACATATCTTGTGCAATTAATATATATATTATCTTCAAATAGATATCTTATTTAAACTTCCTATCTCAATTATACATTTTTTTGTTTCAGATCAAAAAGCATTATTGGAAAGATTTAACTATATTCACAATATAATGAAAATATCACATAAAATGATACTAAGATATCCACATGTATTACTATCTCGAAACTTCAGGGTAAAACAAAGGCACACATTTTTAGATAAGTTGGGAAGAGCTCAGTATGACCCAACAAAAGAAAACTATGTTCCAATCACAGCTTTAGTTGAAAGTACAGATATTGATTTTTGTAAAAAATATGCTAAATGTAATGTTGTGGATTTTAATTTATATTTAAAAACTACTTAAACGTCTATTATCCAGCTTTACCCAGCACTACTTTGTTCTGGAATGCTTTTAGTGAGTGATACAACAGCGTATCAAAGATACCTGCTACAGTGAAGACACCACCAACAATTGCACAAATATTTGTGGCTAGATGGCCTATGGACCTGAAATAAATCGATAGATTAATGGTATTAAAGAAGAAAAATATAACTATGTAAAAAATAAAAGCATTTTCTACAAACTACTTGCCTTTCTTTTTCTGTATATTTAACCATGAGGGGAGAGAGTTCGTAGCTAAAGAAAGCACCTGGCATGCCTGACTCCGTATTAATGTTCGAGACAGATTTTTGGTGCCTAGTTACTGAAAACTGGTTGGTATACAGGACAGTTTTATCTAATTTCACATACATTGTGGGCACTATTTTTATGTAATACTGGAACATTACAGCACCTGTAAAAATGAAAACACTACATATGTATGTTTTGTCTTAAAAAGAAATTTTAATTTTATTCAAATGTACCTAATAGGAAAATGCTAGTAATGCAGACATATTTCTCTATTGTTGTTACAATAAGTTATGATTAAACATTTGGATGAGGCCCAGGTACCAAGTTAATGCTGAGGAATAAAACCTATTATTATTGGTTGTGAATATCCATGGAAGGTGCTGGTTACTAATAATTACTATTTGTCACTTTTATAATAGAAGATAAATTTATGTACGCTTGCGAAAATATTAAGGTTCGCCAGCGTACAACGTCTATTTAGTTATTCAATTTTTATTTTTAGGAGATAATAAACCTATCAATTATCTGTGTCGTACTGATTGTAACTTTTTTGACACTTGACATTTCATCGCAAAACAAATTGTCAATTTATAGTGACTTCAGAAATAGATTCTTTACGCTGTTATCTGAAAACAAATAAATTTATTTAAAGAACATGCCTGTACCAGGCGGCATTTACCAAAGTCAGGGACCTTCGTGTTTCGACAAGATGAAAATGGGATTCATGATAGGATTTTGTGTTGGAATGGCGAGCGGCGGCTTATTCGGTGGTTTCACGGCATTGAGGTTATCTTTTTAAAGTTCTTCGGAATTTACGTTTTAGTTAAGCAATAAAATTTATCGCGATCATTTTATTTAATTAATCTTAAGTTGCACGAATAGAATTAATATTGAACATTTGAAGACTACTTGTTGATAATAGTTATAACAACATAAGTTTGTTTCCAGTAGCTCCCTGTAAACTTTTCCCACGATTTACGTAATGTTAGAAAACTTCTACTAGTTCAATTGATATCAACAACATTTGTTTCACAGATATGGAGCGAGAGGCCGGGAACTGGTCCATTCTGTTGGCAAAGTTATGATACAAGGAGGCGGTACATTTGGTACTTTTATGGCTATTGGGACTGGCATTCGTTGTTAAAATAGAATACGAATATGATTAAACCTAAAATTTTGTATATATTATTGTGTAGGATTACTTCATTCAAATAAAACAATTACATTTACTACATTTTTTCTTACATCAAAAAAGGGAAGTGTTTCATAATTTAGTAGCAAAACTAAACTGAGATGTTAATTTCCCTCTTTAAAATTATGTATCAATTGGACGTTAAATTCACTAGATAAGCTACTAATAAATCTACTAACCAAATAATAATTTTGTTTTGAAGTCATTTTACTGAAAATTAAACAATACTTATGACTTTAACATTATATGTACCAATGCACTTTCCACTATTTTGATTTATGCTCTTACAGATGTATTGTTATGCAAGAATCCTAACTAATTTCAGATATAAATTAAATAGCATATTGGTACATCCGGGCCCAAATGGCATTAAGGACATTTGCACACTTTGAATACTATATATAGATAAACAAAAGTTATTGTTTTGTCACTCAAATCTGACAATTTATAATCTTTAAGCTCAGAAGAATTAATGTGATTCTAACTTTATATCCGAAATTATTTGGGGTTCTTACATAAATCTGTAACAGTGTAAAAATTGAGTATAAATTTCTCGCACTAAAAGTATCTCTTTGGTGATTTGTAATATTAACCTGTGCAAATACATAAAATTATGTATATGATCATAAAAAAATGTTTAAAAATTTAAATTACGGGCAGTCCTCGACTTACATTGTTTCGAGTTACTTTGAACAATGTTTTGACAATATTCCTCAAACATATGTCAATTATTTCGATTTCTGGCATAGAAGAATTCATTTTTCGCGAGGTCAAATGTCGAATTTCACTTGTTAGTTTATTGTCAACGAACAATCAAGACATAATACATACAAAGTTTATTTGCATCTTTTTTAATTATTATTATTTAAGTGAATATAAATCTGAATATGCCACCTAAACAAGACAGTAATAGTAAAGTGAAGAAGGGAGTAAGAAAGACAATTACAATGGAGATGTAATTTAAGATTATAAAAACTGAAAGATCGCGGTTGTCCAATTATATCAAACCTACCATCAAAACTACCAATTTCATAAGTTATAAATCATTTTAAGAACTTACTTTGGATAATAATGCATACCTTTTGTTTCAAATGCAGTTACTATTTAAATTTTTAGCCCTTGTTGGAACTAGTTAGACCGTAACCCTTGAGTTTTATATGTAAACATATGAAAAAGTAGCTCTCGACTTACGTCATTTCGATTTACATCGCGTATTTCGCGAACTATGCAACTATGCATTTGACCTATGCAAATGTGCTAATTATTTTAGAAGTGTTACTGAATGTTAACTTCATTAATAAATTATTTCATGAAGCAATCAAATCTTAGTTGAGTTTCCTGTATTAATTACCAGGACCCATTTAACCTCATTAATTACTGTTATTTAATGGCACTCAACTCGTAGACTAGCTTATATCAATTTATAACAATTTCAACTCTTGTAAATAGTATTATTAAAACAAAACTAACTTGGAAACACTACACTAACTTGGAAAATTCAAATTCTTCAAATGACGAAGAAAAAACATAAAAATGTCATAATAATCAATATATTTTTGTTCATTTAACCAATAAAAGTATGGGTAAAATAACTGGTTGCCTAAGATAAAGATCTTCAGAACATATATTTTCATGAACACATTAAATAGTGTAATAGTAATGACATATCCCTTATTTTTTTCTCACAGAAAACATATCACTTAAATTATTTCTTTAATGCATCATTTGTATATGGATTACCATTATCGCCATAAGTCATATGCCAATGATAATAAAATCTTACCTTCTTTAGCTATTCCAGTAACACCATCTAGTGGTGCTGTGTTGGCACTCTTAATATCGCTTCCAAATGATAAATGTTTTATAATATGAGTAGTGTTAAAAACTGAAGATGAATATGGTTGGACATCATGTACATGGACATGGTTGATGGTAAAACTTTTTCCAGGGGCAATGTGGAAGCTTCCTCCGACCTATAAAAAAAATATATATTGTTCCATATATTTAATGCCCTACAGGTGAGCACAGATTTCCTCTTTGAATTAAAAAAAGTTTAAGACATAGTCCAATGTTCTGACTATAGCAAGGGGTGGCAAGTAGTTTTGGGTGGGGTCTGGATAGTGGCAAGCCTTGAAACCTACATTATTTTTCACAACTGCAATTTGACGAACAATAAAAAAGGTCGCCAAAATATTCTGCCGCTTCCTAAGTGTACCATGCTGGCGCCAGGAGTGGCTTTATGGAAATATTATTCAAGTAAGTATAAAAGACAATATTTGATCCAAGTTTCAACCTTCCACGGTCCATACAGGGGTCTAGAGCTATGCGGTCAAAATTTTTACAAAGTAGAGATACCCAATTATAGAATGTATATATGTAGATACATTTAAATTACATTTTTAAACTATGGTGTGCATCTTACAATATGATTTGACCTGACAAATCTCTTAATTATCCTATTAATACAGATATAGTGATATTATTATGGTTATGGATATGTATAGCAAAGTTCTTTAATTTTTATTCCAATTTCAGAGATTCTTTTGTATGCAAAAAGTGAGTTTCATATTGATATTGATAAGTATTCTTCAAGTCAGTTTATTGGATTGAGTAGAATAGCAAAATTACCCGATTGACTTCCATGTATCCATATATTTGACAACCTTCTTTTAAAGCCAAATTAGTTTTCTCTATAGAATCATCATCTTTACATTGTTCGATAGTTGCTAGGTCAGGAAGTGCCCATCGCTTTGCTCTATAGGCTTCCTTAACATCTTCACATGTGTTGCAGCACCTATAGGTGTGTTAATGAACATCACAAGTATTAGTGAATTTGTATGTATCAGTGCAGGAAAGTAAACTTAATAAAATCAATTACACGATACTTACAACATTTTGTATATTAGTTTTTACTTTAAAATTAAACATTTTACAACAAGATACTAATAAACCATCTAATTTAAAATGTATGAATTTATTTTAAATAGTTTTTTGGGTCTGGTGTAAATTTGCATTTTTCGGGAAGTTTGCTTTCCTGTGTCAATATTATCATATGTGATAACCCAGTGGTACAAATTGAACAAATATAAATAATGATTTAAACAGTGAGGAAAATCTTGTTATAAAGCGTCATACAATAACTACAAAAAATACTATATACAACAGTAGAACACTCACTGCGAGTCATTAAAAGCAGCTCCATAACAACTACCACATGTCACTATGGCAACTTCAGATGTGTTTTGTTTGGGCTGAAATGTAAATAATATGTTTTTGTTATTGAGGGATCTAGTAACAAGTATTTCCAAATCCAAATTTGTAATTTTCAACTAAACAGTGACAACTAAACAAACTGCAGTGAACAAGGATAATAGGATCATAAAGATAGGAAAACTAAGTCATTTACTACGGTTATAAATGTAAATTTAAACGTTATAAGTTTGGTAATAAATCTAAACTTAATGAAATAATAATTTATCCAGCCATGCACCGGTCAGCTGCTATTAGGCACTGGTCTTCAATTGCATAACTAGGAATGTCACTATTCTTATTTATAATATAGACAGCAAAAGAGATTGCGTCAGGTAGATTGAGGTAGGCACTGCTGCCCATAGACATCCATAATCAAATCCAAATACATTTAATTTTACCTGAAATTGGCCACAGATGCATTTCTACACTGCAGAACACAGCTTTAACCCAGCCCAGCCCAGCCAGCGGGGCTTGGCTAAAGCTGTGTTCTCAGGATCAGGACCAACCAGAACCAGTTACCATGTAGTAATAAGTGTGTTGGTGGTGTCTCAAGAGTTAATTCACAACAGGTTCTGTAATCTTTGACTTATAAGCCAGATGAAAAAAGCATAAAGAAGTAACTTTTATTTTTAGTCTTTCTGAAAATGTGCGACCATCTCACATTTTCAGAAAGACTTATTAAATGGTATTAAGTTTTTTTGTAGGTATTTCTCATTCTTACTGTTGTTGATGATACCAATTCTTCTTTTTTTGGTTCTTCAATTGGGTTTCCATTCAAATCTAGTCTTCTTTTGTGTATATTATGGTCCATTTGTAGGTGTTGCTCGCCTGAGGAATCCATTGCATCCAACACTAAATCTGTAACATTTTACATGAACTTTCCTAAGTAATGTCCGCAGCATGTATTGTATGTGTGTACTGGAGTAGAGTTTTAAGAATTAGTGGGTGGTGAAAAGAAAGGAAAATATAATCTTAATATTACTTACAGCTACATGATATTCTAGGTATTGTGATATCGAAATGTATGCGCAGCTTGTGGCCCCTGGATGTATCCACAAATAATTCCTCAGAAATATTGGGTGACATGTAAGTATGTAGCTCAGATATAAATAGTAAAACCATTATGATTCCTCCTATAACAGTAACTGAAACAAAATTATTATTTAAAATATGTACCAAACCATAAGTAATTAAATATGTATCAAACCATAAATAGCAGTAAAAATAAATCACAGATTGTAATTTATCTGAATAGCTTATTATTTGTACAAATAATAATAAACTGGAGGTCACATTTGTATGAAAATAAAAGAAATATTGTTAATTTTTAATATATTATTTACTTGTAGCTCCTGTCGCTGTTTTGACTCGGAAATCTTCCAAAGTTTTTGCATAAGCATCAAATTTTTTAAAATTATTAATTAATTGAGACGACATTATAAATTTCGATTCAGATGTATTTCAATTACAAATTTAAGTTATATTTTAATTAATTGTTGATATTCAGTTTCATTTGAATTCTAAAATGCCCAGTTTTTAAACGTAAACAAAAGTAAAACTGAATATGCTGAAACACATGTTTTCACACTTATCAAACTCGGTTCCGCTCTAATATGGTATGTAATTTAAATCAGTGGGATTATGATATTTGAAAATCATACAATAAACTACTGTACTAAAGAAACAGTCTAAATTATTTTTAAGTTCAAATCCCTTAAATTATTCAGCAACAGACCGATACAGACACATTAAATGACACTGACAGGCTACGTTCAGTGCTCAAATGGTGTTGCTCACGAATTCACAAACTTTGTTATATTTCTAAGTGGTATATGAATGCATGCGTTATCGACTATGAGTTAGTTCCCCACCATTATTCACAATGATTGTTAAATGCAGTTAATAAATATTGTTATACGTCGATTTTTTTTTGATTCCTTGATCATTGTTGTTGAAGATTAAATTATTTTTTATTAATTAAATTGCATTAATAGAATGTTCAGGGTTGTAATGAATGTTGGAAAGTAAAGTAGTGAATTGTGAGAAGTGCATTTGGGAATTCAGATCATATTATTTAATATTTTTAACAAATTATGTTCCATTAGCTAATAATTACAGTAAGACGCAACCGAACATCGGTTTTGAACGCAACCTACCCCATTCCATACGGACACATGTCTATTTCCAGTTTGTCAACGTCTGCTTAGCGTAAAAAAATTTAGTTTGTGACAGTGTTGCCAACCCCAGCAGAGAGCAAAACTGCAGATATGCTCGAAAAAACTGTATAGAAAACTGTAAATATCAAATAAAAAATAGTAAATCTACATTTTTATTATTTTGTATTATTTAATGATAGCAATAATAAGAATACACAAAAGGGAGGGAATTAAAAACAATAAAAGTCATGTTTATCAAAGTTTTAATTAAATTAAATGTCAAAAGTATCAAACATATAGTCACATAAAGTTAGTAATATTTAAAAACTAATATGAAATTGCGAATCCAACACTTAAAAAACAAAGCGATTAGCGTTTTTTATGAAGCTTTCCTTGAAAATCATAGCTATCAACAGTAGCAGATAATATCACAAAGTAGACAGTATCTCAATTTCAATTTGTAAATGTTCTTCATTTTCCGTGTCATCTTGATTTTTGTTGAAATTGTACATATTTTTATTGAATTTTTTGAAGTGGTCATTTGTCTTATTGAACTCGAAATAATTTTTAATTTCTGACTTTGTATGCAAGTTTCCTTTAATTGTAGTTGTAGAAAGTTTATTTTTTAGTTTCGTTTTCATAACATCAATGCTCGAAAACAAGCGCTCTACCGTAGCAGTACTGTGTGGCAAATATAGAAGCTTTTTGGTTACAGTCGATAATAGTGGAAACATTGCAGAGCCATCGCTTTTTTTTTAATTTGGAAACATGCCACCAAAATTTTTCCACAGTGGGCGTCTCAGTCTCGTCAAAATTAAAATTAGTATTGCGCAGAGTTCTCTACCTAATTCTGTTATATTTTCTGGTCAAATACCTGGGAAATAGTATAATAATTCAGAAATTGAAGTTATATGTTTTTTCTTCAAATCATGACCTAAAATCGCATGTGGGTTCAACATTTGTAAACACTTTAGTGCCTGACGTTCTTTATCAGCGAAAGGAAACCTTCGTTTAATTTGGGCTACTGCCTCAATGTAAAACTCTTTACATTTCCTGTAAAAATTTGACATTTTATCGTCGTCCAACTCTTGAGTGCCTCTTTTTAACCGAATTAAATTTGGTACCATTCCTCCAACGTATCCGCACGTCATTTACATCAATATTTAATATTTTTTCTTCTTTGGCATTTAAGATACCTTTGGCTTTGTTTATCTCTTCTTCTGTTAGTTCTCAATAAACCGGTTGTATAAAGCATTCTAAAATTGTCACATATGCAGCGTAGATCTGATCATATAATAAATACAATTTTGGGTTTTCTGCCTGCATTTCTTTATTTAAATCTGTGAATATTTGTAAAGCAAATCGTAAGAATTCTAAGTATAAGTATAAGTAAAAAAACTTGTTACTTTTTGATTTTTAACGAGCCATCCACTAAACCTTTCGTCGTTAAGCCAAGACTCAATAAATTTTTGCTCGTATCTCACTAATTTCTTCTTTCTTAATGGAGATTTATCAACATCTGACTCACTATTACTACTGCAACTATGTAATTCGTAAATTCGTAATTTTTTGCTCAACTCACAACGTCAACCGAATAAACAAGAATGATAACAGACGAATGACAGAATTCACGGTCAAGTACATATATCTCGATGTTTAAAGCATTCACGGGGACTCCCAAATAAATAAACAATAGAATGTCGGTAAAACAGACATCGACCGAAACGATATACGACTAACGCCATCTATTAAATTGGTTGACTATTACCTCCGATTCGATAGTAGCAGGTTTTACAGAAGCTGACTTAGTATACGTGGCAATAAAATAGATGACGCTAGCCTCTTAAGTAAAAAACTGTAGATTTCGAGGCCTAAACTAATAACTGAAAGAATTTCCAAAAAACTGTATATCTACAGTTAAAACTGTAGGGTTGGCTACACTGGTTTGTGAGTTGTAGAAAGTGTCAACGTACATACTAGTGATGTACGAATATTCGTATTCGCATTTGCATTCGTGAATATTTGCAATATTTTACACATTCGCATTCGCATACGCAAAATTTGTGCGAATGTTTTGCGAATATGAACATCAGAAAAAAGTAATTTGGAGCTAATATTAAATGTCTGTGCGTTACTTAGACATCTTTTATAAATTATTAATTTAGATTTTCAAACAAATATACAGTTTTCTACTCTCTTAAATAATAACAATCATCTTTTAACACGCTTTTATTAGCTTGGTATGTATGTATGTATCTATGTAATGGAATCTTTGAATGTGAATTTTATCAACTTTAGACGGCGAATTGTCTAAAAACTTTGCATGCTTATCAAAGATGAATACAATCTTCTGTATATATCTCTCTGTATATCGTATCTCTATAGGGATTAAATAGGGGATGAAAGTTTTTATGAAAGTTCACCTATTTTGATGCAAGCTCAATATAACTTAGTATTTGGATTTGTGGTTTGATACAATATTATAAATATTTCGTCGTTTCTGAAAGAACTACCCCTAAGGGCTCTAGAACCTCTAAAATTTTGTATTTGGCATTCTGGTTTGATAAAATTGTCAATTTGTCGTTCTTATAAAATCAACCCATAAATAGAGCTGTGGTTGGGTATCGACTGTTCCTAAAGTGGCCTCGCATTTTAGGAACAGTCGATATGCAGTTGATCAGGCAGTCGTTCATCTTGATTCTCGACTGTTTGGCCTTAGTGGCGTAAAGTCTTTGGATGGTATTCGGATAGAAAAACTTGATTGCTCAACTTTGAGCTATGGAGTCCCATGTAATGGTGATGCATTGGATGATATGCTTAGATTACGAAATAAATCCTAAAATGACCTGATAACCGATTTTCACATCTAATGCCTATTTTCCTTACAATTAAATTAGCATGGTTAAACTCTGAAAAATGAAAACATTATAATGGGCAAAATAACAAAACTAAAAAACCACGCTTTTGTAATAAGCTGAATTAAAACATGGAAAACTATTTTCTATAGGTTAAAAAAAAAGTGGAAATAACAAAATTGTGTTCATTTTTGTTTAAAGAGGCGTTCCATGAAATCGACACTTTATTTCGCTATTACTAAACAATAGATTTTAATGATATAAAACATTATTAAAAGTAGTTTTAAGAATTTAAGTCAATTTGCCGATTGTGGTAATTAAATTTCTGGGGTTGATAATGTGTTAAAAAAATTATAAAAATGTGTGTAATAAAAGACTGCCTATTCCTGGTGACTTATTTGAAAAACAAGCTGTTTTTTAATGCGCTTGTGTTAGTAGAGAGAGACAGATAGGTTGCAATCTTATTTCAATCTTTAGAATTGCAATCTTTAGAACCGTCGGTCATTTCCGCTTACAGGCAGTATCTTCCCTATTCTATGTATAATACCCTATGAATGAGTAAGTGTATTAAAAAATCTTTTGACATGCTTATATCTGCTGTCGTTGTCTACGCTATACTAGTAAAATACTCTGCATCTGGTATTAATTCATTTATATATAAATTATTTAGTAATAAGCAGTGTAATAATAGGTATACAAGCCGGACTGTTGCCTGGAAATAAGATGGGCCCTGGTTACGTCCTGAATGTTAAACATGAATAGACCACTAATATACTGATTGAATATCTATAGTTATGTAACAGTAGTATGTGTAGTAAAAGTTTTTTAAAGTTCAAACTTGTACTTTTCCGCATTAGCATAGCGTGGGTTCGTGTCGCCTGGGGCCATAATTCAATTCCACCCATTTATGAATTTAAGTTGAAGAAAATGAAGGTTAAATTTAAATAGTCTTCGAGACCTGTGCCTGCCATTTGACGACCGCAAAACAAAAGGTCGCGAAATCTAAATAATTTGCCATCTCCTAAATGTTTTGCTTAAGTACGTAAATAGGGCTGCAATGTTTTTCGTATAGAAAATGCCGGTTATATAATACATAAAAAGCGGATTTTGCCGCTCAAAATATGCCGTCCGGGGTCATGGTCCCTACGCTACGCCAGTAGTCTGCCGAAAAATAGGAAGGCTACGTCTATGTCTCTGTATAAGTGAGAAGGGGAGGGAGGGGCCATAAAATCGCTAAATTGCACGATTGGACGATTGCACGAAGTAAGAGTTAGGTCTACATTTATTTGTTAATAAAAACAGAGTTAGAAATTTGTCAATAAAAATACAGTACAGTTACAGTCAATAGTAAATTCAATTTATACAGCTTAATGTAAACACAGTAGGGTTTTTAGTAATAGACTAAATCACATAAATAAAATATTTTTTGGATAAATAAATTTTTGAATAGAGGTTGCTCTTAAAGGATAAATTAAGTAACCTAATAAAAATGTTCGTATCCAATACACTCGGTGTCTAACTTAAACTTATCAAATGAAGGGTCTTGTTGTGAGGTGGTTTGGTGTTGGTTTTAAGGTAGAGGAGGAAGTAGGGCAGAGGTTAGTTTTGAAGTTGAAGTTTTTGTGGCTCAACTTCGAGCGGACTTGGTTAGAGAGATATACTTATCTGAGACGTTCCAACTTAGTCCTCAGGGGTAGCATCTGCGGCTAATCTCAGGTAAAACTGATCTTATCTGGGGCTGATTTATGTCCATGAGCGGCATTGGCCACTTATAATCAGGTGGACTGCATTCTCGTTACTTCTATGTTAAAAAAAATAGGTTCGTATATTTTAATTATCATATTTTAATAAATACTGTTAAAGTAATTAAAGAAAATAGACTAATATTGAACATTCCAGTCCCTCACCTCAGAACTTACTAAGGAAAAAATCTATATATCTTGACTTTATTTCTCACCGACATATATCAATTCCTTGTGATAAGAGGGTGACATAAATCCACATTACGCGGCACCTTGCGATATTGCTAAATATTTAGATTTCTTGTTTAGCACTCACACGGATACACACGTTAAATGTGTTTTCTAAATCCAAAGAAAAAAATTGCATTATATGAAATAGATGAGATATGCATAACTCTACCTTAGGACAAAGTTTAATTGTAAATATTTAATATATAGGTTTGTCAGCCTTAGCCATAGTCACAAACTCTTTTAATCCAAAAAAATAGGCGAGATTGTGATGCCGTTGCAGAGGTATATTGTATTGGTAATTTTTTAAATGAAACGTGTAAGTATTTATACGTTTTCTAATCATCTAGCACAATATTGTTGGTAATCGTTGCACAAGTTTGTCATGAGTAACGCCTATTGTTAGTATAATTATGTCTGTAGTGCCTTTCATATTTAGGTATAGGTATGTAAAGTGTAGCATATTAGCGAAATAAATTTTATACAATATATTACTATTCACTGACACGGACAAAAAGTTGACGCTACTGGGGTCAACCCGATTTAAAAAATCAAGAAATATTTTTTTTGTCCGTCAAAAAGGCATATGAGTGGACAGGATTGAATATGTATAAAATTATGGTAATTATTCATTAGTTAAGAGACTGTTTTTAACATTACCATTGAATAGTTAAATAAATTCTAACACTACTGGCTCATGGCTGTTTCCTACATGTAGATTT
>MOOZ01000425.1:829030-857469 GCA_002930495.1 Cecropterus lyciades | reverse complement strand
TTTATAGCATTTCCGGCATTACTTTTATTAGAAATATGTAGTTGATCTTGGTACTAGCGGACTTTACAGCTTTAAGAAGTTTGTGGTTCACCTATTTAATTGAGTTTAGCTTGGGCAAAATACTGTGATCTAATTCTATAAAGAAATTTCCCTTTATATATGAGAGAGACGGAATTCGTCGATTATGCGCATTTTTTAAAGTGGGCTATAATTAAATGGTTAGACTACCATAATATTGTGAAAGAGTGTTCTGCTTGGTTTGTGAGATTGTGATAAATGCTAAAATATGCTAAAATAACAAAAATTACGCCAAGGTAATTAGAATAGAAAGCAATCGAGCAAACATAGCTTCATGTGTAGTGTGTGAAGTGTATAGGTCGTGGTTATTACCTATTAATGTCAAAGGTTTATACAAAATTGGACGTAGTTAGAAATTTGATGTGTGACCGCGAATGGTTAAATTTTAATTTTCTCGTTGAAGGGTAATTCGAGCCGTCGAACCCGGATATCATACATGAATGCCATTAATTACAGTAATGAAACTCTTGTCGGAGGCCTAGGTCAATTCCATGATACTCGATATGGTTTGATAACTATTTCCTCCATCAATACGCATAGTGTTATTTGGTGTGGTTTAGACGTTCTCTAGTTGCGACTAGAGACCTGTCTAGAGCAATGAGACGATTACCGATAAGGGATACAGCCTACACGAATTCATAGAGTATTAATTAAAGTTTACTTAGATACTTCAATTTGTTTGTTTAGTTACTCTCCTATTATACAAACCGATGATGCAGTTTCAATATGCTCTATTTCTCTATCTCGATTAACCTTTATCTTGCTTATTTTCAATCCATAGTCCCTGCCATTTAGTATAAATTGTTCTGGTATAGATCACAGTAACACCAAATGTTTATTTTTTACCTCCAATACAAACATATGTTTGATTGCAATGAGATTACAATTCTGTAATAAAATATAGTAACTCTTCGCATGAATAAGGATATGAACATAAAAATGGCTGTACCAGTTTATTCAGATAATTGTATAAATTAGAAAGAATAAAACTGAGTTTTCAAGGCAAGGGCTAGCGGGAAATGCAAATAAATGTAATTATATTTACCTAAGCATTACATCATTAGAGTCAGGTTACTGAATGAATAAATAAAGGGGTATAAAATCTTACTGTTTTTGAATTAAATATAAAATATGTAAATGGCTAGATGTTAGGTAGGTAATTCTCTGAATATTCACTGTATCAATGAGTGTATTAAAATTATATTAATGAGGTTGTTATAAATAAATGAATATGCACACACATCCAATAAAACTTTTTATTGTTCATAAGTTTTGTAACAACCTAAATTACTTAATGAACCATTGTATAAGTACCTATACTTGCAGAAGAATAGACGCGCTAATGCGCGCCATACGTCAACATACAGATTTAAACTGTAAATTTAAAACACAATGATGTATATTAGATTACTATTTAGTTGACGCGGTCCCTGCCACAGGATTCACTATAAATTGTATTCATTAACATTATTGAGTATTATTTACATGTGTACAGTCTTATAATTTAACTTATAGAGATCACTTCTTAACGTTGAATCCCTCTCCCGTCGGATCTAATATCCACGGGTAGTTGTTAGGGCATTCCATGCAAGTGAACAAACGTAGTGTCTCTCCTGGAATCTCTCGGGTGGTCAACGGGCATGCGTTTGGCAAGGAGCAGAAAGGTTGTCCTTTCACATCACATTTCTCCTGTTTCCATTCCTGGAAATCTCTTAATGATGATAATTCTGTTGGGTTCTGCATCCATTGGATGACTTGAATTAACGAGGTGAAGTAAACATCGTTTTTCTCCAACATTTCTTCGATGAATTTAATCAATTCGTCGCGGAATTCTTTCTTGGATTTCAACCATGAAGCGTGGAAGTGAAGACCAAGAGGGGCACGGTTGGTTGAGTAGTGGCGGTTGAAGTTGTGGCGCAGAAGACGGGCAAACTGATCTCCGGTTTGGATATTCGAACACGAATCGACAACGTGACAACCAGGCAGAGATTCATCGAATGTTGGGTCGTCTCTTCTATCCAATTCATTCATAACCATCTCCCATACTGGGTGGCTTCTTGAAGGACAGTTGTGAGCGTTACCGTTACACTTGTGTGGCATTCTGAAATACAACGTGTATGGCCAGATAGGTACTCGGCCGAGTGGAGCAGTAATGGAGGCATCATATACGAAATACTGATCGGCCATCATTTCGAATTGCTTATTTCCTCCGACGCGCAAATAAGGTGCTCGAACTCCAATGATTGAAGCATCAGTAATGTTTGCGAAACGTTCGACAATTAAACGCGCGCCAGCCATTTCAGCTAACCAATCATCATAGGTACCACTAGTCCAGTACAATGGGTCATCTTTGTGTGTAATTGAAAATACAGCGATTTCATGTCCTTTGCGGTGTAATTCTTGAACAGCTGCGTAGTTAGTATACTTGTGAGATACAAAGAACGTACCACGGATTTGACAACCATTAGGATTGTGGCGATTTCCATTGAATATTTGTTCATAAAGGTCAATATTGTCTACATTAACGGCACCGTTAAAGGTTATGGTAATCATCTGAGGTACTTGATTAGGCTCAATTCCTCCAGGGATGCGAGTACCGTCAGCGGAACAGAAGCAGTCAGGAAGAGTACACTGGTTAGTATCACAGTCGGGTGCTCTGTTCGGATCAACATCAACGGCTGCAAAAATAGTTAAATTTGAACAATCATCGCTAAATCGAAAATAATTTTGTTAATAAACTCTCGTTACTTTAGTTCATAGTGTTATTAAAATTTATATATAACGTATACATACTGCAAGCGTTTTCGTCCGACTCGTCTTTGCAATCTGGTTTTCCGTTACAGAATAATTCTTTTTCTATGCAATCTCCACTACCACAAGCTAGTTTGCCTTCAGGGCAAATTGGCTCGTCTGTCTTCAATATGGGCAAAATTTTCCTTGGTTCTGTAAAAATGAACGAAACCTTAATATTTTGAAATGTTTTGTTAAAATATTGCCTACGCAGTTTACGTTGCTAATTCACTATGAAAAGTTACTACATTTCTGAGTTGTAGTGTGTTTTTATATGTCATAGTGTTTAAAAAGTTGACCTCAGAAGATATAAGGGAAAGATTCGGCAAAGCATGAAAGAATGAACAGTTAAGGAACAGTTAAAGATAGAAATAATTAATTGTGAACAGTGGGTACTTAGCTGACACGTAATTAAGGAAATATAGCCAAGTGCCTCATGAATTAGTCATAGAACAGACATATTAAAACCATGTAAGATATTTGTACTTTAAAGTGATAAAAAGTAAAAGTTGAAGAGTATATAAAAAGATGACAAGTTATTTTTTTAAGTGTAGTAAATAAAAAGGAAACCACATTTAATAAGATGATGACATGCCTCATTACGAATAAACCTCTGAGTTTTATGTGAACTTACATACTGATGTCATAAGATGAATCGGAAAATCTGTTATTTACAAATTAAAAAGATATGCCAAAAATTTGTGCTTTTTTATTTTAAACGGTGGCTTCAAAAGCTTTGTTCATATTACAAAAAATAAATGTCTGTACAAATTTACAGTGTAATACATAAACGGCTTTTGGAGCAACAGTTTAAAAAGTTCATGTTACAATGCAGAGATAAGGAATTTATGTTGTTGTCTAAGTTAGCGAATGAAGCTGCAGTGTATTATATACAAGTTATTGCAAAAATGCATCGAAGTATTGTTTATTTACATATTTGTAACACCTCATTCAAATATCCAGTAAGAAAAGTTAGTATTATTGTTAGTAAAATGAAGAAGCTTAAAGAAGAACTAGTGTAGTCAGTATAAATAGTTATTTTAGTTAATGTTTAAAGCGTTAGCCTATTTAGAAAAGAAAATTGAAGTGAAGATATTTTCTTGTTAAAGAGAGACCCAGTATTCATGTGTAATTGTTTTCTGTGTGTCTATTTTTGGTCCTTATCCTTTTCCGAAAGAAAATATTCTTACGGAAGGAATGCTATTGTGCTCAGGCGTGACTATAGATTTATCATTCCATTAGATATTTTGTAGCTGAACTATTTATCAGTAGGTATTATAATTTAACATGTCTTCAGATACAATTCGAAGTATTTAATGAACGTAACGAAAAGTTAAATGTATCGCAAGTATATATAAATAAAGGTTGTTATTAGTGTACTTTTTATTGTGTTACACTGACAACGAATTGTATTTGGCGAATGTTATTTTTATCGTGGGTCGGTCCTAGACCCGACCCTTCCTTAAGTCCGGGGCCTCATGCAATACACCAAATCTACAGTGCGACGCGGCCCCTTCACCCAAGCTCGATTGCTCGCTACGCGCCAATAGCTTCTTGTCGGCACTTACTCTCGAGTTTGTCACAGTTGGCCACTTTACCCTTCCAGTCGCAGGTTTGTTTATCGAGATCGAAAGCCAATCCGGACGGGCAAGTGATCTGTTTAAGACCTGACCTAGTGCACCTGCGTCGATAAGAAATTACATATTAAAAATAAAACTGGTAGAGACAGGAAGCGGACGTACAAAAGGCTAACCACTATGGAACGCGCCGATCGGAAGACCAATGCTAGCCGAGACGGAAGCTAGCCCTTCGCACGACCACTCCCTTTTGTCGTCGGAACTTACTTTCTATTTTATCGCAATTCTTAACATGTGTTTTCCAATCACAGGTTTGACGGTCGATATCAAACGCCAGTCCGACGGGGCAGCGCACAGATGCGAGCCTTGTCACGCCATTTTCCCCTCCTTTGTCGCACCTGTACATATTCGGCCGTGCTTTCAGCATAAAGTTTTTCATTTCATTATTACAATATGTGTATATTTCATGATATATTTATCATGAATTTTGTATTTACACATATATCCAAAATAAGTAGTTGTGAAAGAAAATACTAAATTTTAATATTTTTTTAACATATTACAATTGCGTTATATTTAATTGTTATCTATTTTTAAAACTAAAGAAATACTAGTTCAGGGTAGGAAAAGTCTGATAAGAAGCTTCATGGAAAAACTTGGTCATAAATTACAAAACATTAACAACATTGTAAGTTCCTTACTTATAATTTTGATTGTGTCTGAAAAGTATAAATTAGAGAGGAATTTACCAGAATAAATTGTATTGAATTATTCTACGAACTAAGTGGCGTTGTGACTAATATTCAAGGCACGATGTCGAACGTTCCATTCACCGGCTGGAATATCAAGTTCTTGCATATCAAACGACGCGTATAAATAAATCAGTGATAGAGAATGGCATTAATACAGGTAAACACAAAGAGTTCAAGAGATTTATAAAGTGATCATACATTTTATAAAATCGTTTCACAATACTGACCTGACAACATCACGGCAATCGCCTTCGGTGGTAAGTCGGAAGTACTCATCAGCAGGACGGCCGTCGCACAGCTGCTCGGGGGTTGCATCCTCTCCACCTCCATCTTCATCTTGTCGTTTAACTCTTTCGCCCGCCACTGCAACCAATCCAAAAGTAAGCATTGCGGAACAATAGTATCATAATATATAGTTCAGTTATTATTTGCAAGTGCCTGCAACCTACATAGATATCCAATATTGGCCACAAGTCACCTGCAAGGTAGGGATGATATAGGGCTTTACCTCCGATACCATCATAATAGTGAATGGTTCATTGAATGAAATTAGCTTATGCTGGACATGTTATATTTATTGATTTCATAAAATTGAATAACCCCTTGGATTATAAGGCATACTGTTACACCAACTTAATATGCTTATTGAGTAACTCAGCTTAACGTAAGCAACGATTACCACACGCGGGTGAAGGAATGCTGTACCGTTTCATTTCGGAGTTGAATGCCGTTCCGCGCATTATACGTAAGTAAAAGTTAAATGAACTTACGATGTTTTTGTTTAAAATAAAAATATATTGTCTTATTTTATAGTAACTAAGTACAGCTTTCTGCTGACAAGTTTACAACGGCATTGAAAGGTATAATGTTGAAAAGAAATCGAGGTCAACGCAAGCCACGTAGGTAACAAACCGGTGTTCAGTCTTTGCCGCTTTATGCAGTCTTTACATAAGTTTTAATGTGAAAATCTGATCACATGAACAATAATAAATACTTGTTATTACTTAATAAAATGTTGCGTTAGTATGTCATTAATAAAAAATAAATAAAATAGTGACGTTCAGTAATTTAGATCAAAAGCCTACATTAAAAACTTTACAAAAAATGAAAAAAACTAAATATTGTGTATATATATAAAGCTTGGTGTTTTTTTAGGGATAACTATCGTAAATAGATTATATTTTCATTACAAATTGCGTTATCAATTTATTTAAAATATTAATACCTCTATTTAACAACGAGTTATGAAATGTCGGTACTCACCTAGACAGGCGAGCAACAGTACCCCGAAACACAGGTACGCGTGTCGAGCCATGGCGCTCGGCGAAGACTGGCCGCTGACTCGCGCTCCACAAGAAAGTGCAAGAGGTGTCTGCTGCCCCTCTTCACCTATTTATATAACCAGGCAGGTCGTACTCGACACCAGCCGAGTTACTCCGCCCGTCCTGTGCGCACTATGCCTCCTGTCGATGTAACTTACCATACCATCGTCGCAGCTTTTAATAACCGCTCTATGACGTTCCTGAAAACAATGTGTTAAGTTATAATTATAATTAGATGATTAGTTAATTACAAAATGAGATATTTTGTAATAATTACTCTATCGATGATATTGCTTACAAATGAGCTGTAATTGAGAAAAAGTAATTTTATCCTATTTATGTTAGGGACTATCTGAACTTTCTTACAAATACATCGTAAAGTTAGTAAGATTTAGTTTGTTGAAAGTATAAGTGAAACCTCACTTATTTGCACGTAGGCACTAAATAGGAAATTAACATTTAAATGGTTATGCCGTCAAATCTTGTATAACTTGTCTATTTCTCAAGGTTAGTTCGTAAAAATTATTCGTGGCATGTATATTATAAATGGCTACCAAGAATATTGGAATATCTATGGAATACTCATAATTTATCAGAACAATATACTTTAATCTACTTAAAAGATAAATTAAGTAGACTGGAATTTTATTATATACATATATTCTTTCTTTATCGGAATGTGCAATTATATACGGAACTAAGAAATAATTTTAACATAAACCATCTAAATCATATAATTGTATTTATTTCTTTATACAAGTTTTTAGAACATTGAACCACTTTACTACGTGTATGTGAAGACAATTTAAATTCTCAATGTCACAACCTGTTGAAGTTCATAAAAAATATTTAAATATTTATAGAGAAACTTATTATTATTTAAATGTCTCATATTAATAAACATTTAAGTTGCATTTATCAATTTTATAAATGATCCTTATTTATATCTATAAACGATAATGTGTCTGGTTGTAAACCACATAAAATTATTCACAAAAGTTATTTTTGTAACTGAAAAATTGTATTGAACTAAATAATTGTACACGTTACTGTATAATTGTTTGTCTACGCTGGTCAAATCAAGGTCAATAGGGTAAGGTCGAACCGTCTAATAAGTTTTATGCTTACTACAAATATATTAAGCATATCGTACGGGATTAGCAGTTCAATTTCGAATATATACCATAGTCTCAAAACAAGCCATGGCAATTGTCTTGAAATTTCCACAACGATGTCGATGATTATGAGAATACAGCCGGTATTCTCATAATACGTCTTGGGTAATGTGATCTCCATCTTAAAAATAGCGAAAAAGAATATATTAGAGATACTGCACCTTCTATGTCTTATGATTTTGTACACTAACCAACAACTTGTTAAAGTTACTTACCTTATCTTCCAACTGTACTAGTAATTCGGTAGTTTTTCGCCAAGACTCAAGAGGATATCGCCATTCTTTGTGTCTGTTGTTTATGGAAGCCACTCCTAACCCTAGCTTCTTGGTATCCTTGATCGTGCTAATTAATACCATTAAGGCCTAGTGAAGCAGGCTCAAATTTCAGGTCACACTTAGCGCTATTTCTAAATTGTAAATGTCCTAATCGTGTTATTGGGCCAGTGAGTGAAGAGTAGCCATCATAGAAACCATTATACACTTCTTATATTAACTCGGTTTTTAGAAATCTTGTCTGATACTCAGCAGGTGCATTACGTGTGGGTGAAGTTGTCTGTTAAGGTTCAATTCTTCAAACATTTTGCAGCCGTCCCATAAAGTTTTATTTTTGAAATAACCTTAATTATTACTCTGGCTGTATTAAGGTCTCGTTTTGTACGGGCGTATAACATACATCAATAATTCTAAATGACAACAATTTGCAACTCCTTTACCTATATTTATAATTCTGTCTACTCATATCTTAAGGAGTTTGCAGCTGGATTTAGCCCTTTTCATACGGTGGCAGTGTGCCATGAGCTTTCTAAAACCTTCCTCTTTAGTTATTCCTCTGTTTACTTCAAGTCATTAAAGACTAGATGCCAGTGTTTTTTTCTGCCATGATCGCCACGTAGAATTTTGTGTGTTCTATTGGTTGTTAATCATTAATTGTTAATGAATAATTTGCAAGCAATTGTTAACTATTTGTATTATTACAACATGATTGCGTAACTGTAAATGAGAAGATATAACCTAACCTGTATTCGTACAACTAAATTCTGCCAAAAGGTTTTTTTCCTTGTTCACTTTATTACGCGAGTCTCACTTTCGATTTATTATTCGAACCTGTTTTTTAAATTTATGTCAATGTCACGTAATTTCGAAGAGAAGATCCGAAACTGTAATCTAATTTACA
Organism: Cecropterus lyciades; assembly: GCA_002930495.1. Lineage (NCBI taxonomy): Eukaryota > Metazoa > Arthropoda > Insecta > Lepidoptera > Hesperiidae > Cecropterus > Cecropterus lyciades. Next base: position 848,602 of record MOOZ01000425.1, on the reverse strand, counting down.
TAATTATTTTAACATAAGAATGAAGGACGATAGATTTTTAGTTAGAAGAAAATGATAGTAACATATGTTACAAAACAGAAGTAAAATTACATATATTATATGTATATTTTTTTCATAACATTGCATTGAGTATTTTTATATTGGGAATCTAGTTAAAGGTGTTAGAGCTTTTAATAGTGTAAAAATAAAATGTAATGTAAATGCTACATTATTTTTAATCTTCTGTCCAATCGTTTGGTAAAGTCAACGAATGATCAGAAAGCTGACACATACCTCGGTCAACGAATAAGCTTAGCTATTCAACGAGGTAATGTTGTCAGCATTCTGGGAACTCATCCCAGGGACAGTAATTTGGATGCCACTTTTTATATTTAAAATGATTTTCTTCTACATATAAGGTTATATAATATTGTATTGATCTGAATGTAAAATTAATTATTTCATTTTAGTTGCTCAAATCTTCATTTAATTTGAACTACAGAATTTGAAATTTATAGCGATGCCGTAATAAAAAATAAAATATTTCTATAAAATTAATTATTCAATATAATAATAATAGGTGAGAATAATTATAAGGCAAATAGATTAGGATATAAAGTATTAATGGAAGCAAATCTTTTAAAATAAAAATTACACCTTATGAGTATACTTAATGTGATTCGACAAACAGGTTACGGTTACTTATGTACATAGTCATAGTTATGTACATATTTGTACGCATTAATAGGAATTTTCTACTAGTACACATGAAGGTAGACCAGAAAGCCAGAAAAAAAGAAATAAGTAAGGTCAATATTTAAAAATAATATGTTGACTTGTTTAACACAATTTTGTTATTAAAGTATAAATATTTTTGTGTTATGATACTGCAATATATCAACATAAGACAAACAATATACTAGGCTATGAGGCTATCAAGGGCTAAATTTCGTGTAGCAAATGATTTGTTAAAACGAGATGAGTAGATTGCAACTTGAATTTGGCCATAGGATGGATGGCCTTGTGGCAATATCCGGGTATTTCAAGTTATGTAACGTGTCGAGCGTACGGGTGTCGAGCGGCGAGTACCAGGCGGCTGGGCGGCGGAGGCGGCGGTGAGGCGACGGCGGGCGGGCGGCGTGCCACCGACCGCCATTTGACCCTCCGATGTCTTTTGTAAATACCTGTGTGCTTTATTATAAATTGCATTAGGATGTTTTTTCTTAAATCGTTAATACCTGTTTTAAGGAGTATCTTCTTACATCATTGTTGTTGTGTAGAAACATATTTCGAAGAAGTGCATGATTAACTCCATTAGCTAGTGACTGATGATCGTCTTATAAAATGATAAAACTTTATTTTATATTGTTCCTTCCTTAGATAATAAATAGAGGTTTATTTTAATTTTAGAGTTTTGAGCAGTATATATAAACGCTACGTATATTAATTTAACGTCAGGTAATTCTGGAATAATACTTAATATCTTGAAGACATTTTTGTTTAAATTATCTTAAATATATTTATAAATACGTATTGTATTTACAAATTATCAAATTCCACTACTGTAATTTTTAATGATAGAAAGTTAAATGTTCGGCGATATGTTATATTGTGACATAAATTAATTATGTGAAGTCGTGAGCTAATTAATTTGTCGTTTTTCCTATACTTTCTACATTTTTACAGATACTTATACATTTCTTTTAAGCATTTATTTGAGATATATTTATGGTTAGAAACTAAGAAATTCTCCATATTGACGAGTATTAAGTTAACAATATAATACAGGAGTGTCTTGTTACAACTGTAAATGTATGTTAAGGTTGGAAATCAAACTTGGAACTCAAAACCGGAGGAGACCCTAACCTCAATATCTACTCGTACTATAACAATTAATAATTTGTGTTACATCAGGATAAATCTTTGTTAAATATAAATACAATAAGTGATTTATTTTTTGTATTTTTTTCAAATTATTGATCCTATAAAGTAAGTATATATAGCTGTTTTGCAAGAACGATAACACAAATCCAAAACGTAAATTTTACAGTTGTACCAGCTGCTGCCCCGGGCGGCTGGGTTCCAATCCAAGAGGATTACCCACTTAAAAAAAGGTAAAAATGAAACAATACTTTATAGTCTTTATCTTTTTAAAGTTTAAATTATTATATTTTAAAGTCCATTAAGTCCACAGTGGAGTAAGAGAAACAAGGTTTTAAATCTAAAATGATATTATAAGGATAATTTTATATCTGTAACATAAAATGGATGCTTGTTCGGTTATTCATGCGAAGCAGCGATATACCATACACGCTTCATCCTTTTTAAGTACACTGCTTGGCATAGACCTCCCCAAGAGGAGAGTTACCGCGTCTGCTGTGTGTTGTGAACCTAGTAGGTGGTGACTATACTGGATTATACTTTTGCCCATCTCCTAGATTTTGTCCTTTAATCGCCACCTTGGACATCCACATGAAGTGACGGAGAGTAGTATTTGAACAACAGCACACGGCATTAATTAAATCATCATATTACTAAAAGCACCACGCATCGGTACTTGGCCAGATAGGTGGATTGTTGTCTAAACTCCCCTCAGTCTAAAGCGATACTCATGTTCATCTGTGATATTGAGATGATGTACTTAGATTATTAATGGATGGCAACAAAATTTAAAGCTTTAATTCATTTTACTATGAACGAACAACCGTGCGGTTACTAAATAAGAAACTAATTAGTTGATTAGATCATGAATCCTAAAGTGTTATGACATATTAACCTTGTGTTTAAGTTTTTATCTTTTTTATTATTGACTAATTTGAGGATAGAAGACTAGAGAAGATTCTACGGTATTTTTTTTTCTATTACTCGTTTCACTAAGTTACATTGCAAAGAAATATTTGCCGTATTTAGGATAAATTGATAATTGTTTTTACTCATTAACATGTTCATGTACCTACCCACTGAGAAAACCTGTAAGAAGTGTATTTGATCAAAACATTTTTTTATGATGACAGTGTGCTCGTATATATACACTGATTATTTCGTGGTCTAGCCGTCTAAACTTTCACGCGATGTGTTATTCGTTGCGTAATGGTTCCGAAGATTTAACATTTAAACTATCGATTGCTAGTTTCTTACCAATATGCAGTTGTTACGTGCATATTCGACCCGGATACTTGACCTACATCCACATCCAGCTTGTAGCTGGTTCATCGTTCATCATTTGTGGGTTTATAGTATTTTTTTCATTTCTCTTTCTACTAATGGATCGTTAAATAGATGTTCTGTTTTAATAATCAATTTTTTCGCCACAATTTACATATTCGCGTGACCTTTTATCGAAATCAGGAATCTAATTATGTATGCCAACGCTTAACATAATTGTGGTAATAATATATATAATTGGTACATTTATACCACCTACGAAAACAGCTATTCTTAATTTGTAATCAAAATAATTATCTAAATATGGTATCTGAGTCCATTATTATATTACACTCATAAAAGACAATGCAAACGTTTTCACATCGCAACTTCATATTTTTCATTACGAAATGTGTGATTCAATGAACTTATTTATTTCCCAAATGATGTGTAATATACCTACTTTAAACACTAATACGTGGTTAGTTAATAAAAGCTGAGATGCGCGTATCTGAACGACATCAAAGCAAAGGTAGATTCGACGACGCGACGGCGAGTAGGCGCGCAAGAGTCAAGGATCCTTCAAGATATTTCCTTTCACTTGCGACAATGCATGCACACCTATATCTGCAACGTATACTTGTACAGCGCGTCGGTATGTACAGGCTCTAGGTAAAGCAATTCCAAGTAGCCATACCTACAGTATATATCAATAAGGCCAACTAGTATAGTAGTCAAGCATTCATTAGTGAGATATCGCTATACTTGTTCTCACCTACGAGCGTACTGCAACTGTTGAATTACGAATTCTGTGACATTGTATGCTGAACTAGAACTGTTTCGATTAGGCTATATATTGATATGCTAATACTGTGACCGCCGAATATTTAAATAAGAAGCTATTCATAATTGTTACGTAAATATTTATATGTAGATATTAAAATGATTATATATGAGCATTCCTTCATATTTCGTAGACATTCTTACAAAATGTTTTACAATAATTCTTGTGTACTAATTGCAAGTATTTGATTTTTCCCGACCAGTTTAATCAACAAGGAAAACGTTCAGTTATAAATGTCCAGATGTGACCTTTTAAATGACTGTGTGTGAGTACCATGTATACTAAAACTTAAAATTACTTATATAACAAGTACTTCATTAACTACATAATACCTATTGTCATGAAAAGTTATACTGAAGTGTACGAATTTCTTAGTCTTACAATAAGTTATTGTACAGCAAAACATGAAATATTTTAATGATAAGGATATAATATGCTACCGTTCAATCTCTTTCCGGACAAAACCACTTATATCTTATTCAATCAACCAATAGTATCCACTGCTAAATACTCGTATATAAACACCAGTATTTAGCAGTGGGTTCGTAAAAAGTGATAATTTTAACATTTTTTAACGTGTAGTATGTTTTAATTCACTGTAATATTGGTTCCATGATTCCATTTTGTTTAGTACCAATTGATGACTTGTCAATTTTATTAAAATGGATAATCTGAAATATGTATTATTGATAGATTTAATTCTTTTAAATTCATACCTCGATTTCTTACAAAACAGTAGCGAAGGTTGACAAGCTCTATTAACGTTTCGATGTCTTATTATTTGTTTGATGCAATTAACTGAACAATGAATTCAATGATTCAGTGGCTCTTACTAGATCAAATAGGTACGATTGAATATAATTATTGCTAATATTGCTATATGGATTTATATTTTAAATCTCCGGTTTTGTATTAAACATGTAATGCAAATATTGTTACGCAAGGAAATAAATGTCATTTTTTGAAAAGGGTTAAGAACAGCGATAAAGAATGTTGCGGCTGTGCACTCCGGTGGAGGAAGACTTTCACTGCTTTCACTATCGCAGGCTGTATTGCGCTTCTCTACATTACTACTCAGAACATACTTCCAACTCTCTATTTATTTTCATGGCGCTAACAATGCTATTGATTTTCATTGTCCTTATTTCTATTTACGCCGTGGATTGCAAAATCGAATGGAAAGTTTGTTATGGCTCAGTCGGTATGCAGATGGTCGGATCGAAGGTGATGATGTGCAACCACCCACCCACAGATGCGTCAGACCAGCGCGAGAGGCGTGTTGAAGGCACTCCGAGCCTATTGTCTCATTTTTTTGCATTACATTGTGATGTGTCAAAATTGGATGTTATTGAAGTCTTACATTTTATGGCGATAATCCTAACAAGTATCTATTTAATACCGAGCGTTTGCAAGACGTGGTTATCTTATTTGTTTTTGTAACATGATACAATTTTATACAGTTACATACACAGTTGTGTTGCGCAAATATTAAAATTAATAATTAAAAATTAAACAAAAAATGCTTCAATTGAATAATGATTTCCATCTTCGATTCGTCCGTCGTGCTCAAACGTTCTTACAACATGTAGTCAATGACCTTAAAAAGGCATGTCCACTTTTTTGCTTCCATCCATCTTGTATGTCTTCTTTGAATATACCCACAGGTAGTTTCGGTTTATGTATAGTGAGGTGCCTGTAAATACAAATATTAACGCGAAGGTAACATGACAGCATAGTGATTCACTTTTGCATTACTCATTGCGTAAGTGTAAATACCATCTCAATACTAATTATTCTTTACAGCTTTATTGATAATTAAATTTTAGTGAATACACAGTACTCTTAAAAAGTAATCTATAACAAAAAAAAAAAACAATAATGAACATAAAAAAATCCGACGGCTAGAAATGAAATTAGCAGTCGGGTATTTTGATTTTATTATATTTATGAGTTTGCGAAAAAAAAGTATAAAAAAGTATTATAATTTATATATTTTTTTAATTGTCTATTTCTTTTTTTTCATTTGCTTTCATTTGATATCCATATTGTTATACTAATAAAAGAAAATGCCCCTTCAAGCTTTTTTCTTCGTTCGCCAGAGTAATATTTAAAAACTTGAAAAATAGATTGCACATTATTGTGTTAAATACTTTTATATATTTTTCTGTTGCCGACGATTAGGATGAAATTAAGGAGTCTTCAAAATAACTTATGATAATTATGGATTTAATTTATTAATTTATACATATTAACTTAACTATGTACATAATTATCATTACTGATAAGAATGACATTTGAACTTTGAAAACTGGCTTTACTAAATGTTATATTATTAATGAAACATCTTTGACATAAAGCTTAGCCCGTATCTGTTTGCTCCAGATAAGTTATATATTTATGATGCAATTAAGTATATAGTAATAATAGTATTATTTAGAATTATTTTTTTATTATTTAAAAGTGTGATGAGGATTATAAATCAAAACAAAAACGGCATATTATAATTAAAATACACCATATTAACAACAAAATGTTAACACCAAATAACCAATAGCCGTGTGAGGCGGGGTTTTAAAAACACTGTTGGAATTGCTTTGCTATACGGCAAGAAACTTTACGAAGTAGACGTTAAGTTTTTGGGCTCCGGTAATTACAAACTTATAATTCGAAAGAATAAATGTTTATATATGTACTTATGAATTGTTTTAATAGTAATTATTCTGATTATACCCATGAAAAGATTTTCACGAAGATACATGATATGTGACCCTAGAAAAAAATGCTCAAAAATGTTGGTACGAAGCCTATTTATTCGGTAATCTGATAGAGTAGATCTAAAGTGTCGAGTTATATACCCTTCTACTTTTGAGTAGAGAACCTTTTGGTCGACAGTGGAACTGTCATAATAATGTCAAAATATTACATCAATGGTTTGTGCCCTCAAATTATTCTTAGTTTTAGCGTGTCTTTAAAAATCTCATCAATTCAAATCCTAGCTTTGACCTACGTTGTTAGTTTATTAATAAAATAACGTAAATTTGTAATAAACACACACCGCTCACGCAATGATTTAAGTAATAGGTTAAAATATGTTTACTTATACACCTCTTTGTCATCCAATTCACATAAACTGCAATTTTATATAAATACCTAATATTATGTAAGCAAAATATTTTTATCAGTCCGCAGTTCCTACATGGACAAAGCAAAAGAGATGAGATGACTCGTAGTAAGGTATGCGGTTATTACAAATGTGTGTGTACATATGTATGTTCTATACTATAAATTATGCCAGCCCCTACCGAAAACTTGATCAACAAGTCCGATGTTTACTCTGTTCACAAAGCCAATCCTATTTGCCAACATTTCGTCATTTAATATTTTTGGAAGTCAGGTTTTCTTTTTATGATTTAAAATTACTAGTTCCTTTAACTTTACTTTAACATTGAGTTACTCTTGCATCTGCTTTAAGTCTATTGCTAGCCATGGATTGCACTGAAGGTAAATTTAGTCGCAGTCATCACGTCTAATTGTGCGCGTTGATGACCTCAGATAATGTAAAATCTTACAGGAAGACCATACTGTCTGTTCTGGCCTATCTCCTTAGTCGGCTCCTCTGACCTCCACAGAGGGAGAATGAGTGTAGCTATTCCATGTCATATTACACGGCCCAGTTAAATAAATAACTTTATCGAAATTATAAACTAGTACTCATGTTTTATGATTGGAAACTTGCAATTATAGGTAATATGTATGCTTAATGAATAAAATATAGGGATACATTTGGCTTTTATGATACCAATATCATAAGCAAAATGTATCCTTACCTGTACTAAAGTCACAAGAAGCTTTGACGCAGTTTATATCTTTTGTCATTGATAAGAATGTAACACGGATGTAAGTTTTATTATGTACGTATAGTATTAAGTAGTTTTAAAGCGACGTTGTATGCATTACAATGTCTACTTTTGGTTTCTTTTGTAATATGTTTGATTCATGTAGGTAAGTTTACGTTTTTCTGTCAAATAATTAATAAATACATTTTTTATATGTTAATAATGTTCTTTCTCCATTGTTTTAATACAATATTGCAGAGAGAATTAAGTAAGTAATATATATAATTTTAGTTGCAATATAATTTTTAAAGGGTAGGATCTCAGGATAGGGAGGACAATAAAAAAATGCGAATTTTTTATGTTTTATAATTAAATTTTTATCCAACAGACTTACAGTAGAAAATCACATAAAGTATTAAAGAGACCTATTAAATATTCATGTGAGTCTATATTACATATAGTTAGGTAGGTACTTATACTACAGACGGGATTATGACCCAGTACATTTTAAATTACAGGGACACATATTCAAAGCAGTATTGGTAATGACAAGATTACTTTAAAAAGTTGGCAATAATTTTAGTTACCCCGAATATGTCCGTGCAATCATTTAATTGTAATTATTTTATAAACTAATTTGGAGCGCGTGAGGCGCGAGATCTCTTCTAATAATGACCGTCGCCCGTTGGGTCATTTAGCCAGGGGTAGTTGGCTGGGCACCTCACGCATGTTTGTAGATTGATGGTTTCTCCGGGAACTTCCTTTGATGTAAGCTTGCAAGAATGGGGTACCCAACAAGCCTGGACACCTTCGACGGAACACTTTTCCCTCCATGGCTCGAAGTTCTTGGCTTCAGAAACCGTACGTGGATTTTGGATCCATTGAATCACTTGGGTCATTGTTACAAAGTAAACGTCATTGTGAGTTTGAATAATTTCGTCGATCCAGTACAAGAAAGCCTCCAAAAATTCTGGGTTGTTCCTTAACCAAGCAGCGTGGAAGTATAGACCCAACGGAGCTCTGTTTTGGTCATAATGACGATCAAAGTTGTGGTTTAGGAAGTTATAAAATTGGTCCCCAGTGAGAATGTTCGAACAAGAGTCAACCATAGCGCATCCAGGCAAGTATTCGTCATTGTTAGGATCTTCACGACGATCTAACTCGTTCATTACCATTTCCCAAACAGCATGGCTTCTCGTGGGGCAGCTTTGTAAATTACCGTGGCAGCGGTGGGGCATGCTGAAGTACATAGTGTAAGGCCATAGAGGTGGGTTAGACAAAGGCGCTGTTATGGTACTGTCGTATAAGAAAGCTTGTTCCTCCATCATTGTGAATTGATTGTTACCACCGACTCTAAGATACGGAGCACGGACACCTACTACGCTGTTGTCAGTGATGTTTGAGAATTTCTCGATAATGACTCTCATGCCAGCCATTTCCTTACCCCAATCATCCACGGTAGCGTTGCTCCAGAATCGCTCGTCATCATTATGTCTACAAGGAAAAAAATAATGTACAAGACTTACTTATGAAAACAAAGTGATAAATTATGAGATTTACTCAAAAGTTTTAAAGATTTAAATTTCAATTTAAAATAAAGTATAAATGATAAATTCTGACAGTTAATTGTCACAAAATGCCTAATTGGTTCAGATTATTACCATATGGTTACATTTTATCGTGAAACAGAAGTCAACAACAATCAATCATTGCCGAACAATCCAAAATTGCACACTTACGTGATCGAATGTACTGCGATTTCGTGTCCCTTTCGGTGCGTTTCTTGCACGGCTGAGTAGTTTGTGTACTTGTGCGAAATAAAGAATGTAGCCTTGATATCGCAACCATTAGGATTTTTACGTTTTCCGTTGAAAATTTCTTTGTATAGTTCAATATTGTTGTTATTAATAGCATCATCGAAAGTGATCGTAATCATTTGTGGAACATCTTTCGCGGATAAATCTCCAGGGATCACGGTTCCATCTTCCGAGCAGAAACAGTCGGGCAAGACACACTGGGTTGGGTCGCAAGGCGGTGCCCTGTTGGGGTCGTTGTCAATATCTACGAAAAACAAAATACAGTTAAATATTTTTAATCTTATTTGACTACCGATATTTATAAGTTTGTTTAAATAAATTAGCCTTGCTATATTGCAATTGTTATTCCTAGTTTTCATATTGTTATGATTTTCACTTTGAAGATTAATGCCGTGTCTAATTTTGATGTAAGCTGTTAATGTTGGCGCGTATCTATGCATGAACACACGTGACTCTAGTCGGTAGTTGGAACTAGTATGGGTACTTTCGCTATTCGTATTTCGTATTAAATCGTTCAGAAAACTTGCTAGCTAGTGGGATTTCACTTTTAAATGAACGTGGTGATAGATTAAAATAAACTTTGAATGTTAGCGTTCCATGTAATATCCTATATGAATTGAGTAATCAATTAAATGATAATTGAAATTGTATGCAACTGAAATTTAAATGATTACAAAACAGCTTTACCTAGTTGCTAGGCGTGTGTAGTGTGCTACACGCTATATGTTCAAACTGGCTACGCTGCATTAAATTGTAAAACATTCACAAAATTTCAAAATTGCTTGCATTTTGGCAGTAAGTTTAAAAATAAGAATCTCTACAGATAATTTACTATTGCCTCATTGTTTCGTATAGAAACCTCAAATGATTTACATCTTATAGTTATTTCTGTATATCCGAACCACCCAATGAGCTATGCAAGGACTGTGTTCAAAAGTAACTCAGTATTCCTGGCACATAACTGCCATTCTCAGTTAAATTCATTAGGATTTCAAGTCGTGAGGCGTATATTGAGAGGTAGGTATGAATTGACTGCGATGTTAGTCATTGCATACCGACTAGATGCATATGAGGTCAGCTACAGTTGAAATAAGTGTAATGTTGTTACATTTAACGAGAATATTATGGCTCCTAAATTTTGATTTTGAAATTATAAGCCTTGCATTTTCAGTGTTAATAATATATATACATATTTGGCAAGGTGGTTTAAGACGTAACATTGAGATGTTTTTAGGCTAAGTGATTGGCATACCAGTCAGGTCGTTCGTCATGCCTTGCAAGCTAGTATTTATTTTTAAATTATTGCGTTCAAGTTCAATTGCGTATTTTATTTACGATTAAAAGCCACGTGTCGTTAGAGGTCTTATTGCACAGTTAGAACGATCTCTTTATTAATTTGTCGGCACTTACCGCAAGAGTTCTCGTCGGAACCATCGGCGCAATCTTTTTCACCGTTACAGAACAATCCACGTTCTATACAATCTCCGCTTCCGCAAGCCAGGAAGCCATCTGAGCAAATTGGCTCCTGGGTGTAGAGAAGAGGCTTAATTTTGCGTTCCTTGTTCTTCAGTTTGCAGTTCTTTACTGCGTCTTTCCAGTCACAGGTTTGTTTTTCAATGTCGAAGTATAAACCAGCCGGGCAACGAATAGCTTGAATTCCCTGTTGTACAAAATATTTGCTTTAGTTATCATCACTTTCAGTTGAAACATTCATACTATTTATAGTATGCATATCATAATGCATTCTTGGAAGTAAATAATTTTCGAAGCAACATTTCGCTTACAAGTATAAAAGACCTATGACAAAATTTCAATGTAAACAAGTTCTATAAAATAGTGTGCCATTGATTATATAACTGACGTTGGATACTGGAGTATTATCTATTAAAATATTTGGAATTTAGCAAGCTCAAGATTATGTTAAGCAATATTATGTATAGGATAGATTAATCTAAATATTAATGCGAACGGCCATGTGCCAGCGGCATATATATTTACATCAAATTAATCTTAAGTGCTTATAGCATTTAAATCGAATAAACTGTGTTTCATTCGTACGATATTCAAAATTGGTAAAAACAGTTTCAAGACCCTCATTCGTACGTTCACATTGATATCAATGCGGTATCGTGCGAGAAAGGATATGTTTGTAAAAGTAGTAATCGCCTATTGCACTGACCGAGGCGGTGCACTGGATGACGTCGCGACAGTTGTCGCCCTCGCCGGTGACCAGCCGGAACCACTCGCCGGCGTCCTTGTCCTTGCATAACTCTAGCTCCAGGCTGTCGTCTTTCTTGACTGCGTCATCCGCTTGCCGCCGCCATCGGTGCCCATCGGCACCTGCTAAAAATAAAGCCATATTTAAAATCTAAACTTATAAAAGCCATCAAGTAAGAGGTATCGGATTTATTCAGATACGGTTTCCAAAAAGATAGACTTTCACTTGTAAGAACATAATTTCTCGGCAATCGAAACGATCAATCAGAAGGTATATGAATTTAAAGATAGGCGAACAACTTGTCAAGCAAGCGGAGGCCCGGGCAAAAAACTAATACTACTTCCTATAAACGTAACCTTGCCACTTTCAAAAGGGAGATAGTTTGAATGTTGATTGTTCCGGAAATAAGCAAAGTTACCGACTCTGGTGTCGCGGAATCACTACTTCCTACAACTAACCAAATGCCAATTTGCTTTGCAAAATAATAAATTTATTCGTGTAACGTAACATTTGATTATATATTTGCCGATGGTTTACAGCTTTTTTATCATTAGAAGTAAAATGTCACTTGGAAGCGTAAATGTCAAAGGTGGAGTGAGCGCACGTGACATTTGACTGGCTCCGAAATGTCAGCGCTTAAGCAAGCGACAAGGACGACTCTTTCTAAGTTCTTCTGTCTATATTCCAAATCGTTACATTATGCATGCTATTTGATGCTTTTGTGTCGGTGTGCTGTTGAAATTATTATAATTTGAAAAGGTCACGGAATAGTTGTTTTCCTTGACCGCCAATTATGATTCAGGAAATCTTAACGATATGCCTATTAAGCTATTAGTGAGCCAGATCCAAATTTAATAGTCAATATTTCTTTTTATATGTTTTTGTGTAATCTTGGAGCATTCCCAATACTACTTTAAATGCGTTGGTCCCGTGTGAGATACTGTTTTTTTGCCAATTAGAGCTCACACGCTTTAGTAATGTTTGTTAACAGGCAATAAGAAATAGATGTGGGTTGTGTGCGTGAGTACAGTGCACGTAACACAAGGAAACCAAGCTATCGCAATATTATCTAACGGCGCGCTTGCGAGAGGCTCCGCCTGCCACCCGCACGCCATACGCGAGCGTGTTAATATTATATCATTGTTCTCTTATCTCTTTATTGCTTGTTGATATTGCAAAACGTCGCTACGTTCAAATGACACCGCCTTTGATTGTTACTAGGCGTGATTTATGTAGATACATGTTATTACCATTACAACCAAAGCGGCAAATTTAAATGTCATAACCGAACCTGAGTTCCCATTTCTTAGATAAAATATATTATATTTCTTAATATTTACAAATACACTACAACTATTACCTTACAACTGTTTATTATTTGTATTATGATATCCAACAGGTATAGGGTTTTTATAAATTATTTCCTTCAAAACATATTCTTAATTAAAATAATATTACCTACTTACTCATGCATACTACGTTTTCAAATAATATTATCAAAAAACATTAAATAATAGGTACAATGCTTCATCAGTGCATCTTTAAATAAGTTGACCTCTATGACCCGGATTCATCATTGTATATTTGAAATTATTTATCAATACAATATCTATTAGCTGTGTATTTAATATTTAAGATAATTATGCAACAGGCGGATAATAATATTTATTTATTTATATAAGGCATTATCTATTTGTAATATGTATAACTATAATATCCAATAGTATATAAACTAAATTAAATAAACATATATATATTTAATTAAATATATATATATATATCACAATATTATATATTATATGCACATATTCCCGCCGACATACATAGTTTTCATGTATTGTAAAGAAGTACGTAGCAGAAGCTACGTAGTAGCGCGTTGATGTCTTTTGTATGCGATTTTTAAAACAAATATTATTGTATTAATTTGCAAGTCGAGCTCGGGGAAGATTTTCGTTCAATTATCTATAAAAAAATATATATCAACAAAAAAAATCAAGTTTGTTGTACTCATTACTCTTAATTCTTATTTCATTTTTACATCAAAATTGTATTGTTCGTTGATAAATAGAAATAAATACAAAATTCGCCTACGGAAGTAAAAACAATGCGTTGCAACACTGATGAGTTCCGGTCTGTAAGACGAATACTAGCTTGCTACAGACACGTTTGTTAGTTTTTAGAGTGATATAAAACAATAATAATATAATAATTATGGAAGCCTTTAATACTTTAATGGGTTAACTGATTATTTCTTATTTAATTAGTCTTAAAATAGAAAAGTACCACTACTCTTTTTTAATTTTATTGCTGCAGGAGCGTAATGATATTTTTAAAATAATTTACTATTATTTTAGCGCTTAATGTTGTATTTTTAGGCGATAATAATATTTGTATGGGGCGTGTGAATAAATAGACAGTTATGCGCGGAGTGCGGGTGAGGTGGCGACCAAGCGCGGCACGCTGTTCGCATACCGACATTCGACCTCATAAATATGCAGTGTTACCTCTTAACTTTCCTTATAGAGACAATCCCTTCTATTCCGATAACTAACAAATTTATAACGGTAAATTTACAAATTTATGCTATGATAGCTTTTATATGGACATTTTATAAATGAATGCTTATTTATGAAATGTCCATCCTCTTGAGTCTATGAATAAAAAAGAAGTAATAAAATTAGTACTTATAAAATATAAATAAATTACGAAACATGAAATTCTTAATAAAACATCAAAAACTTATACGTAATAAGGTTCTTCTTTATTTGTACTACAAATTTGTGAACAATAACGAGCTATATATTTCACTATATAACTGATTATTTTTATGAAATACATTTTATATCCATATTGTACACTTGACCGCAACAGATATATACGCATTTAAATGGCACTGGTCCTCCAAGTGTCGTTCGCACTGAAACTGGAAGAGGCTGAAACCCGACGCTAGCGTGAATTAGGAAAATATTACTATATTATAGTCACGTAAATGTCGTGTCATACTATATAAACGTCACCACTCGAAATACATAAACTACAAACCTTGTAATAATATAGAGCGTATCGGCAATTAATTTTTGGGTATTAAATATCAGTCTATTGTAATATATTTCGTAATACAGTTATACAACATTAAATTGAATGTGGAAATGTTTTTGGCGCATATAAAGTTCTGCGGTATAGACCGGTTGATAAATATATAGGTAAAAAACAAAAACAAAAACAAAAACAAATGGCATTTAAAGGCCCGCGATCTACAAGGTTACTTGAGGAACGATAAAATCCTAAATGTAGACAACTTCAAGTGTTTCAATGCATATGCAGCACATGAACATGATTACTAATACCAGGGAGGTCAATTGCAATAAGTAATGAGGCATGTACTCTATTGTTTCATGTGTAACTAATTAATTAATTATTACCTTTGAAGTATTTACATTTAAAGGTGGTTAATTAAGTAAACCATTAAATTACGATTTTTACCCACAATTGGCTTACAGATAGTAAACTTTAAGAAGTTTATACTTGTTTTGTAGTTATTGTGTTAGAGAATAGATATGTAGAAATGTTACATGCTTCAAACTAGTACTCAGCAAAGCCGACAAACGTGTAGTATATTATTGCAATTCCGGTTTTTCTTATACAGGATTAGCAGTTTGATCCCCGGTTAAGTTTACAACAACAAGTGCACTGCTGCTAAGAGAAACAATTCTACTGGACTACCATCTTCAAATTTTTGATCTAGCAAAGTTGCAGTTACGCCATTAACTAACGCAATCGTGAATTGTAACTGAAATAATTTGAACTGTATTCTATTTGAGTATAATGCATTAATTATATTCATATGACTTTATAAAATTATAAACTTACGGTACCTATTTTTAAATAATGAAATTTACATGTTTAAATGACTCATGAATTTACAAAAATAAGTACTAAAGTTTAAATTCTAAATCTACATTTCATTTACTTGTATTATTATATAATTTCAATTTGTTTTCTGGGCCTGGCATAGTAATTGAACAAGAATGTAAATACAACTCTATCTAGAACTATCAGAATACCTGAATAATAAATCATAAAAATATGAACTTAAGACAGGTTTTAAACAAATAATAATTTATGTACGGCCTCGGATTTCTGTGTTCATTAGATTGAAACTTCTGGTGCCCTCATAATATTATGTTAGCGTTTTACACGGACTTGATCTTGGCATTTTGAATAAAGACGAATTCAAAGAATTTACATTTAAAAAAGGGGTCAAGTTCGTGTCGAATCACGTACAGTGAAGGGTTCCATATTTGGATGAACATTCATATTATCGGTACCGAAAATAGTCTTTAATAATTACTATAAAGTAGTTATTAAGAAACAAGTTATCTCTAAATTCATGATATCGTGTAACCAATCAAAAATATTCAATTTCTCATAAATAAGAAAAAAATTATATACGAAGCACTTATTTCACAACTAATCAAACAAAAATGACTATATAACCTTATAATTTTGATGGCTTATCCCAAGAAATCTGACGTGCTTCTAATTAATTGTTTTTTTCTTCGTTTAGTTTCGTGTAATAACATTATGTAACACATTAAGGTGTAAAAACAAATACTAAACACACTCGTAGCTCTAAAATACCATCTACACAATGCTAATAGTCTGTAATAATAGGATGGACTAGACAGATCTGTATATTGCACTTGCCCTTGGAACTCTAAATAGAAATATATCAATGGAACACTAAACCATCTGGATGTTTGGTTGGAAACAAACCACTCAGGTATATTTCTGTGGTAAAAAATAAATGACAATAAATAATAATATCAGAAGAATATATGAATAGAATAGTACTTAACTTTTTTTAAAGATTAGAATATATATGTGTACTTTTTCGGTGTGCTGACGATATCTTGAAAATATAATATTTCAAATATACCTATTTTTTTTTTTATTAATTTGCAGTCCATATAATAGTAAAGAAAAACATTTTCTTAATGCTGTTTAAGTAATTTTCATGCATTTCAGGTCTGTTGAGTTTCTAGTAACTATAACTAGTGCGGGACAATGTAGTTACGAAATATATAACATGCATAAAAACGAAGATTTTCCAATTATTTTTATCTTAGATAGGGATGAAGACCATAAACAGTCGCGTTATTTTGAATACTTATTAGCGATTTAATTACGTTGATTACATTTTTTATAGTTTCTTCATATTTGAACTTTTACATATTCCAGTAATGCAATAATATTATTTTTTAAAAACATATAATGAAATGAACTTATAATGTTAATGACAAGTGAACATATTTCCATCATACAAATGATACTGATTAACAATATGTTACGATATAAAATAATTGGAATCCAATGATATAAATAGTATAGAGGAAACTATGAATATGAAAACAGACTACAAGTAGTTTTAAACCAAAGTAGTAGTTACTCGTATGTTTGTTTTTAAAAAGATTTTAGTAAGTCTGTAGTACTACTTCCTGCCGTAGAGGTAGTGCTTAGTCAAGGTTAGTACTACTTTATAAGTTAATTTACATATTATTTTTGTAATAAAAAGTCAATAAGAGAAAAAAGTAAGTTTGGAACTAAGAAGTACGATACGAATACTAATAAACAGATATGCAATGTAAGACCGCTATGTTTACTATAAAGTTTATACGGATATTACGATGCTACTTATTTATCTATTTAAACCTTATTTTGAAATATCATGAAATTAAAACTAACATAATATGCAATATTGCACATATTGAAATTTAATTAATATTCCATTATCGTTGTGTATATTAAAGTATTTTTTCTATGATTGAGGTATTTTATAGATAAACAGCTATAATATCTATGTACAAATAGGCGAATATACAAACTGTTCAAAATTTTTACTATTTGTTTGTCAACAGATGTTTTTGTTTGGTTGTTTGACAAACTAGTGTTATGATTAAAAAATAGAAATTACATGATTTCGATTTCGAAATCTCGTAATAGCAAATAGCTGAATAATCGTTCTAACACTGCGACTTTGTTTTTGTTGCGCTTTTAAAACTTTATATTTCAAACAGTAATATCATCGATCAATAATAAAGTTCATATGTCGTATTAGTTATGCCCACATGCTAGTTAAAAGATTCTGTAATACATATACCGGTAGCAATAGCTGGCGATCGCTTCGCAATCTTGCTGCGGTCCACAGCCTTGTTAAATGTAGGGTAGGTACCTACTATATAATCGAATGCAATGTCGTTTATAAATACGTTTTATATTGTAATGTAAGTTTCTAATTCAGATAACAATATAAATGGAACGTTTTGTATGTTATGTAAAAACTAAAACGGTTATAATTAGGTGGAAATTATAGGTATATCATATTTTATATCGCATTACATCAAGTACCTACTGATTAAAAGTATTACAAGGGCGAATTATAAGAGGCATTGCATAAAACCCTGCAATAATAAAAGTGACCCCTGACGCTCGTGAGTCATGGATCTTCTTCACTGCGGTGTTACAAAATCCTAAGCATATATTGTAAATTGACGTAATTTTTTTATCTTCTTGCTTGACTACTATACGAAAGTTTTTATAACGACAGTTTGGAAATGAACATGTATGTTTGTACAGTGTCTCTTAAAGTTGGGCAGCGGAGCTGCGAGCGCGACAACACGGCCGTGACGTCAGTGTGGCGAAGCGCGCGCCGCGGCGCACTGCGGCCGCAGCGCAACAGCGAATGTGAAAGTTCTCTGCAGCCACATTGCGCGCCCGCAACAAGTGATAAACGTTTGTTTTACTAAATGTTCAATATTTATTTTAATTTACTCACGTTACTTAATATTTTTAAGGCTTATCAACTATTTTTATCTTACGAATCTACCTAATAAGCTATATAATACTTTGACTTGTTATGTTTATTATTATCAATCGGCGTGCCTTATGTTCAATAATCGAATTCCGTTCGATTACAGGATTTCGTAATACCGGAAAATCTCCATAATTTACCACCGAATGATTTTTCAGAAAGTTAGCTCACAGCACCGGTACACATAAATCAGACTCGATAGTTGTCAGTAAAGTATAGTTTGAAGCTGTCCTTGAAAGGCTTGCTGCGTGTTGATTACATTCTTAAGTCATTTGATGCAAGGAGATCGCGTTCGACTGCATTCATTTGCAAGTTCTGTGGAGACACGGCCTATCTCGCCACGGTTGGACTCTAGCAACTTCACTATTCACTTTTATGCGGCACTCAACGTTGACGCAACCACTGGTTTATTTGATTGGGATATGCGGATGTGACGTCGCGTCCTAATGACGTCGCGAAATAGGCGGCATCAGAAGACGTAGGATAAAGGTTAGGACTCACCGCAGGCGAACAAGAGACACGCGGCCAGAGTAGCGACACGGGCGAAGCGCGCCATGACGGGATCACAACAGGTCGTTGCGCGGCGGCCGTGCGGTTAAATAGTGGCCTCAATCTGTGCCCCGCCCGCCCCTCTCGCCCACATCGCTTACACTTCTGCCAACTGCCAATACCCTTTGCACTCATCAGCTGTGAATCACCTGCAGCCTGCACCTCCAGGAGCTCGGCATCACGTACATGTGAGGCGTCCCACTTCCAGTTGGTTGGGATATTCAAATATTATGACAACAAAGTTCATAATATTCACATAAATACTAGGGGATACGCTTTCAAAAAAACATATTAGTATTTCATTTCGAGATAAA
>MOOZ01000425.1:814116-826936 GCA_002930495.1 Cecropterus lyciades | reverse complement strand
GATTGTCGGTCATTACTTCCCGATCTATATAGAATTTATCTATTTATTAAAAAATAAATATTGAACAAGGTGGTAGGATCCTCTGTGTTTCGACTCGGGAGGTACCTACTCCTGCCACACTTAGTTCTGCCTAATCACAACAGTGTTAAGCGTTGCTGTGTTCTGCTCTGAAGGGTATAGTAAGAGAGACATATTTATCGGAGGCATTGAAATTTAGCCCTAAGAGACTCTAATATTAATTAGATTTAATTAAAGATGTGTACGAGAGGCAGACGCCACGTAAAATCAGGAGGACTACATGTTCGCTTGGTACTTTCATATTATTAAAAAAAACAGTTAATTATTAAAAAAGTAGATAAAAATAATAAAAGGTATTCCATTCATTTAAAGGAGAAGTATAAAAAATGTTGGAATACTTATACTAAAATAGAGTTAGCCTAAGTCGTATGTGGAATACATCATCGCGAAATTTTGCATTCAGGTTTCATAAAATAAATAGACACTTTTAAACGTTTACAGTAAGGAGATTTGGACCCTCATCATCGCTTCCATCCTTGACATCACCGCAATGTAGTGCATCATTCCTAATGAACACCTAACGAGTGTCTAACTAGTCTACACTCGGTTTGGTGTAGATCAATTTACATCTCCACTATCTAAATTTACTCCATGATAGAGTGATGAACTGCATAAAAATGTGTTCAAAATTTTAGATAGAACGGTCGATAACGTTTTGAAATTATTTTTTTAATTTATTTTGTAATTTATCCAAATATTATATGTTTTGAATGCTCATGAAATATGCATGTGTTATTTTTAATACTATTGTAAACTGACACTGAGGTTGCTCCAGAGTCTGCATCTTTATTGTACCCGCCGTGATTCTTCTTTTTTTAAACAAAAGCATACTGGCATGCAATACGCCTCATGGCAAGTGGTAACTGCCGCCTATGGGTATCTATAATTAACTTCACATGCATTTCTACCCTTGATATGATGGAATGCCTCATATAAATAACCCTTACCATAGTTGTTAAACTAGAACCATTGTTTTTATGACTTAGTCAAAACAGGAACAGTTTTACTACCATCTTAAGCCGCTCTAGACTAAGTATTAGGATAAAATAATTGTTTATGAAAAAATATAATGAAATGCATGAATAATTAAATAGTTTGATAAAGCCGTTTACTATACGTGTGTAATTTATAAGTACTAACAAGTTTTTCCACTTTAATGATCGTATAAGTAATTAGAAGAATATAGGTGTGTCAACTATATACTCAAATCACGCAACTACCTAGTCTTAACGATATTTATAAATTATCAGTAATTAATAATCATTCATAATGCCAAAATTGTAATCTATTTGAAAGTCTACATTCCATTTAAATGAGTCCGTACCTAAATAATCTGACAGGGTGGTATGACGTTCCAATAGTATCACTATAGCCATTGTTTGACGATATGTGTTACCCTATATCTATACAAATTAATAAAATTTGTATCTATATGTCAAAGTAACTTAATTTTCTATGTTCACGTAAGCTCAAAAATGTTGCTTAGGATTTTAATTATTCAATATCGAAATTGATCATATTATTCTGTGAAAGAGAGAATATTTTGCGCCGTTGTTTTCTGGTCTGTATAATTATGTGCAATGAATGTTATTCTAGTTACTGTTATTTTCATTACTTTTGTTACCATAATAAAGATTTGTGTAATTAATTTAGTGTTTCCGACAGTTCTAGTGAGGCTAACTTGGATATATGTATGCCTTTGCAGTGAATTATAAAAAACTTAAAGATCCAAACAGTTCCACACTACTTGCTTATTGCAAAACGAAGGTTAGTAAAGGGTAAGGAAAAACAACTCTTTGATAGAATTATGATTTTATATTCATTATTTCAAATAAATTTATATCGTCGTAAGTACTAGAACAACACTGATAGATATTGCTTTTTAGATAGTAGGTATTATAGCCATGTAAGGTTGAACCTCAGATGCTTGAGCTAACCAAGTATAAAATTACACATTGATAGTCACAAATCACAGGAAGGTACACATAATATATCAATACTAGAGAAAAATAAAGTCAAGTAGACAATCTAACCTACAATAAATAGTATCACCATTTATTAACCTAAGTTACGTTTTATTTTAAAATTCAAGCGTGTCAAATTCACAAATAAACTAAAAACAAGGTATGTCTACATTTCCACGTTAACTATTAACTACATCATACATTCATACTTAGGCTAAACTCCTAGGCGACATTATTCAAAGCACATCGTCTACATCTTACAAATAAGCTTACACATTTCATTTTATGTTAGAATAAAATACGTATTCATTACACATTCTATCAAAGTAATATATTTAGATTAATCCTACAGATTAAGCGTCAATAATTTATTAAGCGACTAAAAAGTAAACCTACATAGTTACCTAGTAGTGAATATCACAATATCGCTACTCAATATACGAAGATGAAGATGAGGCAACGCCAACTACAGATTTATCCGTAAACAGTATGTTATGTAATGAGTCGCGCCCGACCGCCCGATGTCCGCACACACGTGCACACGTGTGCGAGACGTGGCTCATCACAATATATTCATTTAAGATTCGTTATCACGGACATGATCAATAACTTAAAGTATTCTAAAATGCTGGTATTCAATTAAACTATATTATTTGGGGTTTCATTGTCATAAGTCATAAGCCACGTCCATATAAATCTATAATTAGTTAAGACACTTGACTACAACCTGACATATTTTAAAATAATATCATCATATGTGTTAATGCATGTGCAATCCGTTCAGCCTTTAGTCATGTAAGTTCTTTTAAATAAGGCATATGAAGTACCATAGGTATTGCATTATTTATTAACTCAATAATTTCATATAGCTATACTGAATAGTTAAATATGCTGTATGCTGAATAGTTCATTATATTATGCAAATTGATTGTTTATTGAAATAACTATATGAATAGAATTTGAGATCAAAACTTCTGTTAATCTGCGTGTATAAGCGTATCTATTGACATCTTAATATAGTATTTTTGATGATGTTAATAATTACAGATTGAGCATACGAAAGTGAAATACAGTTTTCAATATAAGTAAACGTCATATCAATGTATCGTCTTGCTTTTTAAGCTCATTACCTTATGAAATACCTATAAGTTGGATACCTTATATCGTATTTTCATTAAATTTGTTGGCTTGAAATGCGTACGTACGATATCATTGTGCATATGCCTTATGATTGTCATGTCAGTGCAATTTCCTATCACTTACGATCACCAAATTAATTAAAGCGAAAGTTATAATAGGGGATATAAATAATGTATTTTAATAGTTCCCAATCGTCTCTATTAAATAATTACATAGTCATAATTACTATAAATCTATAAGTAAATAGCATGATTATAAAATAATTAAATGAAATGTATATTACTGTGTTATGACAATTACGCAAGGCCCGCTTTCTAAATTATTACTATGTGAAATAAATTGGGTAGTGTTTAAATTAAATACTAAAGACATTAATAATATTATTGATCGTATAACAATAATGTGTTAAATAATATTATTCTATGTTCACTTTAATAAATTTAGAACAGTAAGGATTCAGGAAAGTATTAAACAAACAAATTTATTAAGTCTAAAAAACAAAGAGCTTCAAAGTATTGAAGTATGATTAAATCAATTTGTGTGACATGTGGTTTCAGTTCTTGAGACTGAGTAGAGTAGTACTAGAGTACTGGAGTTCATTACACTTTTTTATTTGCTTCACTGCTGTTTAAGATTTTCAATGCCACTATTAAACAATTATGTTAATTTATATAGGTATCCTATATCCTACATTACAGTTAGTTTAATTAAACATCATTCATAATATTTAAATAATTAATGTAGTATCATTGTAAATTATATAAATGTAATGGGTAGTCTACTGGATCAAAAATAGGCATGCCTTGCTCATCCTCATTTATTGTCAAGTTCGAGCTCGTACAAACGTATTCACAACATCATGCCTAGATAAACATATAGTTATAAATCTGCGGTAAGGTTTGCCGATGGTATTACAATAGATAAACATAATAATTAGGGACTTTGAAGGACGAAAATGTTGGATATTTATGGTAAGAATATTTAACCATTTACATGTGTGTACTCGTATGTTACCGTTAATGATAAGTACAAATACAAACTGAAGTTTACGCGGTACGCGTTAAGCTTGTTTAGCTGCTTTAAATAGTTGCTTTAGCTGGTTAAACTGAAGATTTGTCGTAAGGTGACATGAATAGGTATACGTACATTTTTAACAATAAAAGTTCAACTAATCTTACGTTTGACAGACTTGACAAAACGTTGACAGATGACAAAAAATTTGCAAAAAAATGACATTTCATTTTAACTTGCTGATCTCATGTTTGTATTCACACCTACCTTCAATCATAACATATACATTAGATGTCATGTGAGAGAAATACTATTACGAAATGTATATAAAAACACGCATCTCAAGCTCAATGTTTGATAGCTTAGATAGAAAAACTATTTAAATCGTTGCTATGGCAGAAAATCTAAACTTAAGCCGTGTACTATTCCATACTTATGAAGTCGTGTAGGGTAGTCTAGGCGGGCAGCAGCGGGCGGTCGGCGCCGGCGTCGTCCAGCGCGGCCGCGCCCGCCGCGCCGTTGGCGCGCTGCTCACCCTCGCCTTCCAGCTGTAAATTATATATTCCTCACAAACTGCGTGAACCATGTTTCGTCTACTTCACTGTAAATTACTAACGAATAGGAACGGACTTTCATGATACTGAAGTAAAATACGGAAACACAGAAAGAACACGTAAGGTACGCGTTCGTTCTGTCAGTCTGTTGGCTGAGTAGGTAAATTTTGATAAAATTAAAAAATACTCTACATTTCACTTCTCTGTTATATCCTTTTTATTAATAAGTATTTATATCGATAGTTATATTCAATCTTTGAAATAAATATGTATTTGTTGTTTTTATAACAGAATAAATACGACCGATACGATAAGCTAAATATACGACCATTTGCAATAGATGATGTATGTAAATCCCTTTTTAGTGTAATGTTAGATTTGTGATTTACTTACTTTAAATGATATCACATGTGTCTCTGACTACTTACCAGGAAGCCCCGGCTACTAGTTGTAAAGGATTTTCCAAAATAAACGTATTTTCATTTTTTTATTTATTTGAAATAAATATTTATTATGAAATGCGTATAATATATTGTTGATAATTACCAAACCAAACATTATCTGTAATTTATTAGATTCAGATCAAAACTCTTAAGAACAGTGGGATTCAGACTGGGTTATGTTTGGAACATTGTCCAGTAAGAAATATTGTATAAATACAATTTGCTTTATCACGTTGTATCCGAATGTTGTAAGTATAATTTCATCTTGACCTGAACTTTAATCTTGATAACTTTCATCTTGTCTTATCTTGTAGAGTTAACGAAAAATAATAATAATGAACATATATTGCGCTACTTATTAACGTGGCCAAATTTTCGTAAATTTGTGTTTAAATTGAACATGTAACCAAAACGAGACGTTTCATCGAATCAATTGATCAAATTAATCAATCGATTCAACGAATCCGACTTTCTCTTTTATAATCTAACATACGTAATTACTTGTATACACAAATTAAATACAGAAGAACAATACTAACAACTTAAATATAGCAGTGCTAATAATTAATCAAACACGACATACATGGATGATCCTTCTTCTTTCGGTTCTTGTTCTTTCTTTATTTTAGGCATAGCGATGACGGTTAGGGCAGTCTGGCCAGACAGGCCGGACTGAACTCGGCCTGTCCGGGTAGACTGTCCGCCTCGTCTCGCTAACTCTTGAATATCTTCAGCTTCTTCCTTACATTTGTATTATCCAATTGTTTGTAGGTAATTTTCTAGTGGTCACGCGTGGTGTGCGCATTGGTGGTAAGAAGTGCAAAATTTTTCGAGGATGAACTTTTGGTGTTGAAATTTGGTCTAAATAAAGAAGACCATGCTAATGCCGATTACCAAGAATTAAGCTCAGTTATTTGTGCTTAGCTTCCATAACTGAGATATACTTGAACGAGGCCAGAAAAATATGTAAATTAACTGAAATATGTTAAACTAAGTGAAGTATATGCCAATCCCGAATCCGTGCGAGTTTAGGCAAGCCCCTCCCGCCTCCTCTATCACTACTATACTGTAAAGTCTAGCTATCTTAACGTAGCATAGTTTTTGGACCGTAACTGATCCAAAAATAAGCGTTGTGTAAAATAATTATGACTGTATTATAATCACTGAAGTTTTGTCCAAAAAATCAAAGCTATTAGAACAATTCTTACTATACGTCTAATTGTATTTCATACTAACGGGTATATGTCCAATGTTTGCAGCTGTATCGTGTTTTCCTTGCAGATAGTATGTCATCAGCTGGCCCTTGCCCTTGACTGCGACTAAGCCTCGTTGCTCAAAGTAATATCCAAAATTCTGAAGAATTTGACACGTCTCTTCCGTTACCTAAAATTAAGGAAGTAATAGTAGCAGTATGAAAAAACGAGAAAAAGGTGTCGGATACAATACAACTCTTATGTGGTATATAAAGAGAAATCAAGACGCAACTTTAAAATTGTGCTAAAATGAAAAAGAAATATAAATAAAAGTTTAATACCCGAGCTGACGGACATACGAGTATACGGCATGCACTTATTTTGTGGGTTGCGGTAAGGTTCAAATATAATTGTTATTTTAATATGCTATAAAAAATTAGGACGGATTTCCTGGAAGATATTTTTTAGAATTTTATAAGAACACTGATATTGCAAATCAATAAACTAATTGCAAGAAACTTTACCAAGAAACCTCTAATTTTGAATTATAAATATGTTTTATCATTGTCATTAGTAGAAAAAAAAAAATTTTTTTTGAGCAGCGATCTGTCTTCAAAATTGAATTTTTAGAGACGAAATTTACCTGAATGCAGCCAGCTTTGCCAGTACTTTCCATACGAGAAGCGACGTTAACGGTGTTACCCCATATATCGTAATGAGGTTTCCTAGCCCCAATTACACCAGCCGTGATGGGTCCGTGGTTGATACCCATTCGCAGTACGAAATGGTTGAACGACTGCTCGTTGATAGCAGCAAGAACACGTTGTAACTCTAGCGCGAACTCCACCAAACGCGCGAGGTGTGCCCAGCGAACTAGCACACCGTCGGAGGGCTGCGAAAAATTGATTTATTCTATAATTTGTATTTAATAAACGTTTGTCGACAGCTTTAAATTTACGAATGCATCTCTTTTTTTAACCGACTTCAAAAAAGGAGGGAGTTCTGGAGTCGGCGCTCATATACTCGTAGGACATAGTTGTGTCGTCGTAGTTTAGCGCAATATGTTGAGCGCCAACTTCGGAACTATCTACTTTGTATGTACTAAATCAACATAGGGCATAGAAGTCGGTTTCTTTTTATTATTTTGTTAATTCACAGCTACTATTACATCACAGAGACCCGCGTTACGGTGGCTAGGTTGCAATAAAGTAATGGTGCTTGTTCTGATGGAAAATGTTATATCTTACTTATATATCTACATTATCACACATTTTAAACCAAAACACCAATGTTAACAGAAATCGACTTAGAGTGGAATTTGTGTAGTAGAAGTTGTAGGGGGTTTGTAAGAGAGGTTTATACGATAAGGTATTGTGAGGTAGACTTCATTGTAATGCGAAGGTAGTATTATATTATTACAATAGTATTATATTATAGTATTCGTATTGCTGTAAATACTTCCATTTACGTATTATATAGTAGCTCTTTTGCAATGTCTCATTTGAAATGAAAAACATGTACTAGTTCTGCTTGGGTATTTATTCTGTTTAAGTCAATCCATTAAAAATCAGTCTAGTAATGTATTAAACAAAGTGTCACTACATTTTATTGTATATACTCATGCTCGTGGTCGCTTTCAAGTGTTTACTTAAAGATATTTTCGTAGTAAAAGCTTAATCATTCAGAGTTGTGTTCGATATTTTCTAAAGTTTTAATGACACCAGTTATTAAGATTTTATTCTTATATCTAGTTCTAACTGTATAGCATTATAAAAATATCAAACAAAAAACTTTATAAACACAACGCGAGATACTTCAAAACATTAAAGGAGCCTCTTGAATAGCAGACACTTGCTGCACAGAATACAAATGAGCGAGTCGAAAGCTCTTGTAGCGCCGACCGCGTAGTGCCGCCGCGAGATCCGATCGAACTCGAGTAGAGTTGAGTGGTCTGAACTGATTTCCCAAAAATAACAGAAATTGTGTGAAATAATATGTCTAGCTCCAGTTAGGAGCTAGACATATTTTTTAATTGATATATTTTAATTGCTACTAACACCAAATTATGTTGTCTGAATTTTTTACTATTGCTATTTTGTTCGTTTATAATACGCTTCTTGTGAGTTACAGAAAAACATAATTTCATTATATAAACGGCTATTTAAAAATGTGTATACAGCAACAAAAGCTGCGATACTTTTTCGATACTTACGACACTTTCACGAATTACTCAAAATAATACAATTCATTTCATTCGTTAACACAAGTGTATAAGTTTTTTTTTTTTTATGTCAAACGGGCAAATAGCAGAACATGTCTTAAAATTACTTTAAGTTGTTCTTCATGTCCTAGACATCCGCTAAATAAACTTACTTAGAATACAATAGATCAAAATGTTTTATTAATATACAATCTATTCCTAGAAATATCATTCTACCAACATTAAATACGATTGAAGTTTACTTTTTAATACTTTGTAAGTTTATAACTTTGTGGCGTTTTGGTGCTAATCGTAAAAGTCGTATTCGGAACGTCTAAATAACTTTCTCTACTGTCTAATGTACGTATGTACATTGTAAGATAATGTTTTCGTTTCTTTTATTTACTTTTGTAGTGAATGATACATGCAAAGATATTTTTGTTATAAAAATGATATTCAAATATTTGATATAGTCACAAGATAATACTTTAAAATTTTTCGTATGTTTCAGTGCCGGTCCTAGTCCGTAATCAAGATTGTCCTTCAGATTGTCTTCAATTAAATTGTATTTCAGTTTTAAGATACCAAAAAAGTAATATTTACGCCCAAAAAGTAACGTAAGTAAAAATTATTCATTGTCAGATGCTTTTGGCGTCTCTTTGCCACCTTTATTTTTAAACATAGAAGTAGCAAACGAGCATGCACCCCATCTGATGGTAAGTGGTTACTGCCGCCCATAGACATCTGTAATCAACTCTAGATAAGATTCTCACTTAAGGTTAGCCACAGATGCGTTGCTACCACTGAGGACTAGGATGGAATGCTTCGGAAATGTATGTCTCACATACCAAACCCTTCAGACCAGAACACAACAGCGCATAACACTGCTGTTATTAGGCAGAAATAGGTGAGGCGGTGGTGCTTCCGGAGTCGAACCACAAAGAATTCTACCACTTTCATCTGGTTCTAATGCTTCAATTTTAATTTACGCCAGGACCCACTGCTCTAAGCAATCTATAATCAATTATGCCTATGTATGATAAAACGTTTATTTAACTGTACACATTGCTCGGTGAGAATAAAAGGGACCTAATGCATTTTATGGAAGTAATAAGATCGTGTTCGCGTTATGGGGAGTACCTGAAAGCGCGCTGATTTAAAACGGATATAATATTAATGCTATTTTTTTAACACGTCATTGCCTAGTAATTCGCTAAACAGGAGACTACGTTAGGAGTCAATTTAATTTTTACAAAATTTTAAGTTCGGTCTCTTTCCTTCGCACTGTGCGATAAAAACTTTACAATTATAAAAGCGTTATTGAATTCTAACCTGCATTTGACGTGTAGGATTAAGACCGGAGGCAGCCATGTACGTGGAGCTTATAGTTTTGATTTTGATGATATCCTTACTGAATTGTGGATCTTCAAGCAACTGTAAGTTAGAAAAATGAAAATTCGAAAATGGAATATTCACAACTTATGTAGTATATCATAAACTTAACAATTGTTTTTTTAAATATTATTCACTAAAGAAATTATATTACTCAATCCTTGTTCCATGTATATTTAGTATTCAATGCGTAATAAATCAAGTATCTACTTGATATAAGTAATCCTGGCTTTTTCATAAACAGGATTAAGTAGGTACATACCATAATTTCTATGATGTCCACTAAAGTTAACTGTCATTAATATTGAAATGAAAATAATAAGGCGCAGATGTTACAATATGTTACTCACCAGGTCAAAATCCGATATAACTTCATTGAGGAATCGTAAACATTCTAGGCCCTGGTTGTTAACAGTTTCCTCCGAGTAGAATTCTGAAATAGATAATAATACGTACATATGTACAATAATACTTACATATAATTTCGAAAAAAGTAGTACAAAAATATAAAATTTATGTATAGCTTGCTGCTACACATTAATGTTTTTCAAGCTACATAAACTATTGAATTTTGAATTAACATCCATTTTTTGTTTCGTATTTATCGTTAACGTAGTTTCGTTTAATGATGTTTTACTTTGTACTACATTGCTATTTGCATGATTGTTATTGAAAAGTTAAAATGTCATTTCACACGCATTACAATTTTACAACCATATCATACGGCGACATAATGTCGACACGCAGTGATAACGTGTGAATAACAATTCTACAGCTTTTTGTAGCTGGTTTGGTAATTTATAGTTACCACAAGACAGCTATGCATTTTCATACAAATTTGCATTCGGCCGCCTGCGCAGTTGTTGTTTTGGTATGGTTGTGGTACGTATGAATGAAACTAAATTATCAATAGACAAAATTTAAATATTTAAAATTATGGTCTAATTTTAACCACTGGACGAACAATATATAAGCAGGAGAGTAATGCTTTTCAAACGTATGTATGTATGTTTGTATGTAAGTCCCTTGTTTTGACGCGCGCTACAGCCGAAATAGCTTCACGGATTGTAACGTATGATATATCATTCGAATAGGTTATGCGTTTTTACAAATTGTACCTGCGAATATGGGGCAAAAGGGAGGAAGGGACGACTTTTTTATTATCACGACAATATGGGTATTAAATGAAAGCTAGAAATTAGATCATCCTTAATATATACATATATATATGTGTGTGTTTCGAAAACGGAACGGAATAGTTTAGACGGTAAACCAAGCGCAGCACAAGTTCTGACAGATGGCAGCATCGTCGCGATGATGTCGATCGACACTCTGATAAATTTGTGCTACAACAGAGTAAAGGTACGGTAAGCGTGAACAGCGCTCAGTTTTCCATGGTGCCGTCGTGGAGAGCGGTACCTCCACTCTAAGAACTGTTATTCGTTTCGTTTGCTCGCTGTGGTTTATATTGTGCTAAATTGTTAACGTAATGAAAGTGGTTTTAGAGTATTTTCTGTATCTCATTGCTCGACTACCCACGTAATGTCCGAAGAGGGACTTAATAATTATGACGAGCCGACATATATAAATATACATATAACATATATGACATATATATATATATAACATATTAGGGTGTCCCTTATATTTCAAGTTCGATATATTTTTACGCATACCTTCTTAAAATATTCTTTATGACCAAATATTTTCTCAAAAAAAAAAATGCGATTGAATATTGTTCATACAAGTTGCGTGGGTACTTGTGGGATGCGCTCCGAGTGTTTCATAAGTCCTTTCATATGTGATTTTTGGGATTATTAGTGCTCTATAGTTTATTACATTAATATATCCGTGGAGTTAGGGAGAAACAGACGAAATATTTTCCTTGCTTATGCTTGAATTGCCTTATTACCATAAAACCAACAAGTTCTTATTTTATTATATTCGCGAAGTCAAGCTGACTGTTAGTGAAAGTGCAAATTCTGTAATTAAGGAGTATAATTTAGGAAAAAGGAAGATTTTCTAGTAAGGCATTTACTAGCTGCATAAAGAAATCTATTTATTTCTATCATGTTTGAAGAGAGCAGTAATAAAATTGTAAGATGACTCAGGACACGTTCAAGAATCGAGAAAATAATTTCAAAATTGGCCTTGATAACTTATTTGATATTGCACACGTCGATGTATTTGAAAGAATGAAAATAGAGAAATACTAGGTATGTTAAAGAAACTGAGAGAGCCAGGTTGACCGGGATGCTGAGGCTTTGACTAAAAATTGGCATAGTAGGAAAGAAGAGCTCGATAAAGACATTCCGAAGCAGAGACAAGGTATTTAAGACAAAGAGGATTATTGGTTGTTGCGTCTACTTTTACTACAAATAACATGTAATATATAAAAGATTCAGAAAAAAAACCGATCCTCAACTCTGAATTCAGCTCAAACTTGTTACAGCATTTGATCAAAGATTACATTTGAAACTCCGTTTACATTCTTCGTGAAAAGCTTGGTTTGAGTAACGATGATTTTCTTAATAACAATTCCTCAAAATACTAAAAAAACTTTCAAAACAATGGAAAACTGGATTAAATGTACAAATTCGAAAGAAAAACACTTGCTAATTAATGCTTAATTTAACGATAGAGAACAACTTTTTATAGTGCCTACACGAGTGAGACATACTGAAACGAACTGAATAAGTCATTTGAAGTTTGTAAATGACAATGCTGAAAGGGCTGCTAAATAATTGTAAGATTTTAATGGACTTATCAAAAAGAGCAAAATCAGTTCTTGTGGCACTGTGTCCAGGAACACAGAAATCTTTATCCGGATTGTGAAATAACTATG
>MOOZ01000425.1:784629-809190 GCA_002930495.1 Cecropterus lyciades | reverse complement strand
ATTGAGCTGTAGTGATTTATATTGGATGGATTAGGTTAGGTTGGAACATAATAAAAAACATAAAACTAAGCGAGCAGGACGCGGTAGCGCCCTGCGAGCGGGTGCGTCCAGTTCCTATAAATACAGACCTTACCTAACCTATGTACTGTGTATGTCAGAAACCAAGATATATTTAAATTATTTTTTTACTTTTTTGTGGTATAGAAGGTAGTAGATATGTTGTGGTAGATAGGTTTCTATTTTTATATATCACTATAATAGTAATCTATATATATATTTTAAAAAATATATATATAGATTACTATTTTGCATTCAAAGTTTCGAGATTTCTAAAGTTTCGCCGGAATCAACCACGTAAATCTGTATTTCATTTTCGTCATATTTTGATTCGTGCAGTTGTAAGTAGTCTTTTTTAATTATTTTTTGTGAGAATGTAATAAGATACTACATACGTGATAGTAGTATGAAGGATGGGCGCAGTGACGGGCTCCACTGTGTGACGGTGCATCGTCTCGCAACCCATCTTGCAAGGCCGTTTCAAAACTGCCGCATATTATCTGGAAATGCATTCAAGTGAATATCTATTGAATTCTGTATGGTGTGCGGAGAATTACTTGTTGAGACTAGGAAAATATTCTAGTTGCATCAAATTTTAATAACAACATTTACAATTCTGCCCTCAGATGCACAAAAGCGAAATTTGAAGTAAGTTTCGAGAAAATTGATGTTATGTGAAAGTAATTTCCTTGTATCGCATAGGAAATTGAGAGAAAGGATATTTTGAAATAAGATTTTCAATATGTTTAATCTAAGTTACCGTCATTCGGCTTAGATTATAATGTGCATAATACCTTAAGCTATCCGAAGCCATAAAAATCAAGAAAAGGTTTTTTTTTAGATACCGCTTTTTCCCTTCTGAGGGCAGAATTTATTTTATAACAATTTATAAGTGATAGGGCGCATAGTGTTTCAACTGTGGGTGGCACCATAGTCACAATTATTTTACTGTACACTTGTTTTATAAATACCACAAGTATGTAAATGTAAATTATTGTAAATGAAATGTATAAAAGTTAGGGTTTTTTATAGTATGGAAGTAGCAAACGAGCATGCAGCCCACCTGATGGTAAGTAGCTACTGCCGCCCATAGACATCTGGAATCAACACTAGGTAAGATCAAATCTCACCCATGGTTAGCCACAGATGCGTTGCTACCCCTGAGGACTAAGATGGAATGCCTCGGAAAAGCATGTCTCCCTTACCACACCCTTCAGACCAGAACACAAGAGCGCATACTGTTGTTATTAGGCAGAAATAGGTGTGGCGGTGGTGCTTCCGGAGTCGAACCACAAAGAGTTCTATCACCTTCAATTACTGCTTACATTACATAAAATACACTTTAAATAAAAAAAAAACATACTCACCAATGGAGCAATGTTGGCTGTAACGAATACTGCTATATTGAACAGGCCACAGAACAGTTTCCATGTTGGGCTGATGGTCTTTTTCTGGAAAGGTACAATTAATACATAAAAATCTAAAAGGAATCAAATATATACTTATACCCTCAATGACTTTGTACCTAATAAGGCTGTACTTTAAAGGCATTAACCACTATAAAACGAACGGTTGGTTATTTACGCACATCAAAGGCTGCTTGCAGTAATAAAATTAAGGGGCTGCTTGTATTGGGTAAAATACCTATTAAGATTTTCTATCTTAGAGTATACTTAACTGTTACTGTAATCACATTTTATTAAGGCTCAGTTCTAAATGTCTCCAAACAAACATAAGTTAAGCGAATGTAATTGCAAGTGGTTACCTTAAATTGCGCGTATCTGTAACTGGCGTAGTAGATAACGTTGACTAGGCCGGTCTCGAGGACAAGAGCGAGGTACACGGCGTGGAGCGACCAAGTGGGCGGCACGGCAAAGCTGGCGAGCGCGACCACCGTGGGGATCAGCAAGAGCGGCGGCGCGGCCACGGCCAGAGGGTACACGTCGCTGCGCCGGGCGTACGCCTCCTCAACCTTGCTCGATTTGAACGTCAGGCAGAGAGTGGTCGCGTCCGCTAACTCCCTGCACACAGTGACGTAAGCCTCGACCGACAACTCATCGTTACATAAATACATGCGGTTACCGAGTGAAAGAGATTAACGTTCAGTGAAGTTTCAATAAGCGTTTTATTATATTGTTTATCTTAAAATGCTTTATTAGATAATATAATAATTATTTGAAAATTGCTTATATAAATTATATTACATTCATTTAAGATAAACAGTAAAACGTCGTATTCGTAAAAGTAAGTGTTGAAACTTTAATACAAGGATTTAGTTGATCAGTAAAATTTATAGATACATAACTTTTGATAATACTTACTTTCAATGCCTATAATATAATAGAAATAAAAAAAATACTAATCAATTATTAAGTAGATATTATATCCAGGTTTACAAGCTATACTAATACTCCAAACTCTACCCAGGGAAAAATGACTTGAAGTATTGGAAATTAAATTCGTGTTTAATTCTTAAGAAATAGGTGAAGTTTTGATTTATTCTAGTTTAATTATTTTATAATTCTGTATTTAAGTCACTACCATACAGTAAAAAGACCAAAGCAAAAACATCGATAAAATTTCAAATTTAAGGTTTATAAAATCGAAATATTTTTTGGGTAATTATTAATACAAAATTAATAAAACCTTTCTACTTGTCTGCTCAATAATCTTACACAATAATGTCTTGAATTTAATACATAAATACATATAAAATCAGCTTAGTTGTAAAATAGTAAGTAAGGTCATAGTACTTTTACAATCGCAGTTTTGTACTTCCGTAAACTGAGCATACTAATCTTATGTATGAATATGATTGAGTACATTTTGATCAAAGCAGATGACAGAAGCCGAGGGCAAATAACGTTGGATGTTACAAATAGTACTACATAATAAACACATGCTTCTATTATTTCCATTGATTTATTAATGTTAAATATTGAAATAATAGGATTGGCTGTTATTTTAGTTTAAAAATAAAGAAGACACTTACTTGTCATCGTCTCTATTGACGAGTTCCTCCTCTAACATTGCGTGTATTTTCAGTTCCTCATTGTCCTTGCTTTCTTCTTGTGGTGATAGCACCTACGGATAATGTACGAAGCGTAT
Source organism: Cecropterus lyciades (assembly GCA_002930495.1). Classification (NCBI taxonomy): domain Eukaryota; kingdom Metazoa; phylum Arthropoda; class Insecta; order Lepidoptera; family Hesperiidae; genus Cecropterus; species Cecropterus lyciades. The sequence continues at coordinate 806,025 of MOOZ01000425.1, read as the reverse complement.
CTATGTAAATATCAAGCAACAGATCGATATGGCCGCGATGTAGGTAGCATATTCGTTAGTGCTCAGATAAGTCTAATGAGCAATTTGACATCGGTAGTTACAAGCGGTGCCTTTAAATGGGCTAGTGCAAAACTAGGTTAGAGCATTGAGCCTAGTGCCCCGTTGTCCTATTTTCGAGTTTCGGGAGCAGGCGGGCGGCAGGGGAATGGGGAGGTACGAGAAGTGCACTCACAGAGTCCTCGTCGTCGTCTTTCAGATCGGAGAGCGTATCGGCTATATCGCTGCTCGCCGCGCCCTCTGCGATACACCTCTCCTCACCACCCTGGTACTAGAATTTGCATCAAGTGAATTAGTTAACCTAAATTACATGAATGGAAAGAAGCAATATTTCAACATAGTAATATATGAACCATATCCAATATCATTGAAATTTATTCAGGCCTATATACGGGTGTAGTGGTATATTAAATGATGTTACGTCACTATATTACATCTAAACAGCGATCAAATATTTATTCATCAATCTTTTGGTACATTTATAACGTCGACCCAGTAGTTTTACGTTATTTACTTAAGTATAAATTTTAAAAATATTTGGATAAAAATATATATTTTTCATTGTTTATCTTATCAGATGAAATAGTTATCAATTATGATATGTTGTTTGTTTCGACTATTGAATATATATGATTATTAAAAGATAATCTTAGGAATTGCTTTTTGATTGAAATATATCATAATTGAAAATATATACATTTTACTTTTACTCTGTAAATATTTCTGTTTTATGAACGTGATTTCAATTTTCATCTAATAGCTTCGAGCTTCGCTCTTGGATAAGGCTTCATGGGAAATACTAAATATATTAGGGCAAAAAATATCAAAGTGTTTATAATGTCTCTATATTTTCGTAAAGGTGCCACAAAATCTGTTGGGTAATTTTTTTAAATACAATATTCACATCGTAAACTGAGTAAGAAAATGACTTTAAAAATTTTATTCTTATGTAGAGTCCGGTATACCTGGTATAGGTACTAAGTCGTTATTTCGATGCCGTGATTGTGGCAGAGAGATTTTTATTATAACTAATACGGATTAAATATATACTAACATTCTTATTACATCACTCATAAAAATGACATTCTATGCATTTCTATGAATCATAATTGTAATTCAATTCCTTATCACCTTCTTCTTGAACTTAAGTCGTTCATTATGAGTATACTAATTTTGTTAATCTTTTCATGGTCATTTAGTTATAGTAGTCGTATGCGTAATAAAAGATTTTATTACGAATATCAAACGTAATAGTTACGAGTAATACTTACGGGTTTTAGCACGCGCACAATGAAATATGTCTTGATACCGGCTTGCCGCAGCATTTCCTCTCGGCGCTCGCCATGCGCCGGCTCCACCTCAAACTCGTTGTTTAGAAAACTCAAAGTTACTTCTGACACGTGCACGCGCCTAACGAACATAAAAGTAACATAAATATTGCTTCATTGTTTATCTTTACGTTAGAAAATAAATAGAAACCCGTTGTTGTCAATCGCTCAGACACATTACTCTGAAATGTGTTATTACTAAACCGCTCGACAAAATAACTTATTGCATACACACTATTTATTATACATGTTTGTAACGAAAAACTGTTATTCTTAGAAATAATTGTAATATATAAGTTATACAGTTTATACATAATGGTACCCAGACTCGAAAGTGTTCAAAATGTAAAGGTATAATATTTTCAATAATGTTACAGTAATGTATTTCAGAAAATATTATATTCGAATTTTAATCTTTTCACAGGAATATTATAATATTGTAATAAATTGCCTACATGTTATATTACTATAATAAATTTATTAGAACGAGCGAGTCATTACGTGTAGTCGCGTCGCCGAACACATTCTTACGCGTATTTGTCAAAAAGCCTAGGAGAGAATTTTATTATACAGCTAAGATAAGGTCAAGGTTATACATGAACGTATACTAAACGTTCTTCTCTTAAAATAACCAAAATTGAATTATGATGCAAAAATATTCAAGAAACTTACATTAAAAATACTAAAAGCAAAAAGTTTAAATTATGCAACTTGTAAACAATGCCAATCTTCTTTATGCTTTTTTCAGATTAATTTACATCTTGGAATTCGTCAATTGATGCAAAAACTATGTAAAACATATGGATTAATAAAGTTGCACATATGAGCACGCCGGACACTGTTAACATAATAGACAGTTTGAAATGTGCTAGTGGAACTGTTAATTAAAAGTGGAACAACTATGCAGCGGTTGATACTAGACACTCTTTGTTTAACGCCAACCCTGTATATGAGGCGAGGAAAATGACAGTATAACGGATTAAACATGACACGATGTTATGAATGGACAAATAAAATGGATATAGCACATCTACAAGTGGAGTTATATTTACGTTATACGTATATAATACGATTGCAAATTAAGCTTCATAAATATTCCTTTAACTATGTACGTATTTATTCTAACTATTTTTTCTTCATAACAACGAAAACCCATTTCTAAATAACGATTTTCAGTCATTAACTATTAAAAGACATTGAGGTTTTCATTCGGTGAAGCGATATTCAGCTGACAAATATAAACATATTAGTGACATTCTTCGAAGAAATTCCGACACATTCCAAAACCGGCCTTGGATCGGAATTCCCATAGGAGGAGAAAGTGGTCGATGTAAACAGGTCTGCTAATACCATATGATGCCTAGAATGACGTGACGTTACTAGCTTGACACCTCGTGATATACTATATGGTATCAACTACGATGCCTGCCTCATCCAGAGGATACAGAAAGATAACTAAAGTCAAAACAATGGTAAACCTACACTCAAAAATGTTTACAATTTTCTTAAAGATATGTGAAATTGATTTTTTGTAGCCAACGTAGCCAAGGCTGCGGCTTAATTAATTATTTAAGCTCCTGTCTACTATTCACTGACAATAACAAGTGAAATATAAACATTTTTTGAAGTACCTAATTATATAAAGCAGGTAATCTTGTTTTACAGAATCGTTAATCATTACAAATTTTGTAACACAAATAATTACGTAATAAAAAATCTAATAACTATACACCTAACGTGATCTGCAAATACTAGCAGGTTCAGGATTATCGATTGGGAAGAGGTTTCATTTATTCGAGGGTTTGATGGCGAGTCTCGCAATAGACAGATTTTGTAAACACTGACTTGTTTAATCTATTCCCTGTGGAATATTTATTTGGTTTATGTTCATTTGAATCTTTTTAAATTGTCTATAGATTATTGTAGCACCATTCGTGTCTTGGCTCCGAAATTTCTGCTTAATAACAGCATTGTTAAGCGATAGTGTGTTCTAGTTTAAAGGATGTAACAATTGAGAGGAATTTTTACAAAGCGTTTCAACGTTGCCTTTAGAGTAGAGAATCTGTGGTCGATTTCAGGAAGGCTATGTGTGTATTATTACAGATATTCAGTACCACCTCTTACAACTAGATAAACTGAATGCTCATTTACTTTTTGTATACTACTACCATGTGTTTTATACTAATACTACTATGTGTTGTATAAGTGTGTTTGTTTAGTTACCCAGCCATGCCACTGCTTTCCATCTTGTTGGCGAGCTCTACATCCCGTGAGTAAACATCGAACTGCCATTGCCGCTGGCCTAGAACGCCCGCTAGAACTGCCCCCGTGTGAATACCAACACGCATATCTACCGGTGAGTTTGTAGTTTGTTGAACGTATCTGAAAAATATACATAAATTAAATAATATGTTCAACTCTGGCTGTTTAATCTATCTTAGCACGACTAGGCTACCTAGTCACATACTAAAACTGTATAACTTTTAAAAGTTTCCATTAAACTATACGCTAGAAAATTTTAAAGTTAAACTGAGATATTAGTAAAATAAGCTGGTCTGCTGTCGTCAACTCCCTAGACATTCCAATTGTTATTTATCATTCCTTCTTTAAGGGTAATTTGAATATTTAAAAAACTGACATATCTTGATCTTAACTATTACTTAATGGAAAAGTGCTCACTTAATAGCCTTAACCATAGATAATCCCATATGCACACACAGGACAGCATGATCAGGTCGCTCAACTGGTGCTCCGCTAATGCAGTAATAGCAATCTCCAAGAATTTTTATGCGGAGTTGCTGATATTTCTGTAAAAAAGAAATATAATATATTATGACGAACATGTGCAAATTTTATCGTCACTATAGTCACTGACATTAATCATGTTTTAGTACCTCAGCCAGTCGGTCAAAACGAGCAAATAGCTCATTTAGGATGGCGACGAGATCTTGCGCCGAATATGTAGAGGAAATAGCTGTGAAGCCCACGATGTCTGCATACAGGATGCTAGTGAGAAGAAAATTAAATATTTTTCTAATTAATTTTTTCATGGTTATATTGAAAGGTATATTTGTGACTATTTATATTCAACTTACCTAACGTTTTCGTGTCGCGACATATAAATCTTTTTGAATTGGGTGTCAATCAGTCCTAAGTCTTGCCTCATCTGAATAGCAACATGTTCCGGTAGCACCGAGAGTAACAAGCGTTCCTATAATAAATATTGTTTTCTTATATTTTACTGTTATTTAAGATTATCAACAACCTTCATTTCTATATAATTCACCTGTTCTTTACTTTGCTGTTCAATGGTAAGCTTGTCCCGTAGACTTCTTTTTGTTTTTTGGAAGGCACTTCGCTGTTGACTCTCGCTGATGGCATAAGCAGCGGCTCCTAATAAAGTGGCTCCGATGAGCAAACAACCGTTTGCTACTTGCTGCCAAAAAATAGCGATCACGCTATTAAGATAATGAGAAGAAAATTTTTATGGTCTAAAATTTAAAGCATAATAAACTCCTGCGTCAACTTTGTCCATTGCAAATCTTTAAGATTAACATTAAACTTCATTGCATTGAACATATGTTTAACACAAACATAGACATAATACCTATGGTTAATAACTGATTACAAAACGGGTTATCTATGTGCCAAAAGATTTATTAGTAATTAAAATAAATTGCTCATATAGTCTGGTTTAATTTTTATCTAATTATGAACCCTATTTCACGGAGTAACCATTTCACGATCATCTCAAGCAGGTATTTTGGCTAGAACTGATTCACCAGTAGAGTTATCACCAGTCTATAACTATTGTTGCCTTTCTGAAGGAGTGGATAATAGATAAGCAAGAAAACACTAGTTAACAGGCAATGGGTCATATCGGGTATAATAATACGATGTTGCATCCAGCCGGTAATATTAGCTAGACTATTATGTAAAGACTATGAACAAAAAACAAACAAACTCACCTGAGAAACAAAATCTTCAGGTAGTCGACCTTCAGATGTCATGGCATTGTAGTACTGTGCCAAGATGTATGATACGGTGGAAATAACGCTGTAGATTATTAGTAAAATATAATGAAATGGCAAAGTTGCGAGCGTTAAGTACTGAAGTACTACGGCCCAGCCAAGCAGTTCGTTGTAAGAATCTCCAACGCGTCGAGCGGCACACAAGATTAGGTGGGTCCATAGAACGAGCCACACTAAGTGGGTACATGGGGTTCTCGTATTAGGTGCAAAAACGTAAAATGCCAAAAACGCCAAATCCAAGATCAGTTCTAAAGTAAGTGGGCCATAAACGTAATACAAATCTCGTTCTCCTGGCACGAGTGCGGTAAATGCTTGCAACAAAATACCAGTCACCAGCAAGCGCAGCAAGGCTCTCTGCTGCAGCCTTCGTGTGTAGGCCGAGTACAATATTTCGTCTGATAAATCGGTAAATCTCCATGGTGGAAAGAGACACATCCAACGTTTTTTCAACGATCTAGGCGGCACAGATTTCTCCATGTTGACTTCAGGTCAGTAATTTAGGCATTTCCGATGTAAAAATCTTGAAATTATGCTTGATTATTGAACTTCTTATTCGTCATGGAACTTACTGTAGCATTAAAAATTATTAAAATATGCAAATATTTTTAACACTTCAAACACTGTAGGAAAAAAATGCACGGCGTTAAAGTTTTTTTTACAGAATTATGTGTCAAAATAGCATAATTTCCACACGATTGCTCTGGTTCTATTTACACTCTTCTTTGGTATTTTTTTAAATTCACAGTAATATATATATATNNNATATATATATATGTATTACCTAAAACATAAATAGCTAAATGTAAGTCTTAAGACGCTTTTAAATACTTGTTTAACAACAACAATACCTAAATATGTCATGTGCGTATGACGAAAAGATTTGAATGATTTGTGTCGTAGACGGAGCTCGTTAGAAAACATTCAGCGGAGACTTTCCGTTAACGGTTGCCTGATCGAGGACGCCTGTGTAATGAATAAATTACACGCTGAAACATTGTTCCGATATCCGTTCATTAGCTAAGCCGTCAACTGGACTAGAATACACTTGATCATCTCAGTCTTGTTACATTACAAGTTAATTTTCATATTGACAATTGTTTCTATTTATGACGAATACATTAAGCGACCGTGAATATTTTTCTTGTAAGTATCGTATACGTTGTTATGGGTTTTATTTATTTTTGTCATAAACACCGTTCATGCTTCTATATTTAATAATATTACAGTCCTTATACCAAATGTATCTCTATACAATAAACTGGCAAGTTATATTTGTTGCTAATTTGGTAAGTGTAAACAAACGTTTTGGGAATTTAAACAAACGATAAACATAACACTGACGTTAACACAATTGCCAATGCAGGTTTATTAATGAAAGGGCTAATTTACATCTTGTTGTATTATGTTAGGTACCTGCGCAAGAATACACCACAATCTATCTACAATAGATTATTAGAAAACAATCACTACTGGGCTCTATTTGATGAAACTGGTATTTATAAGGCTACGTAGCGCTCTTTTATATAGTTAATAAGTGAACAACAATATTTCAAAACTGTTCTTTGTGTATGTCCGTTTTCAATAGGTATAACATAACAAACAACCTACTATTGCCTATCCGATGAAGTTTTACTTGTATTGATCTAACCTAAAAATATCATGCAGAATTTAGTTGCCCTTTCAATAGTCGCTCCGTGTGGATTATTAATTTTTAATACCGTTTGTTTCTTTAGCCATATATTACGTTCTTAATATAAACGAATCAGGACACCGACTAAGCACTTATGTACCTGCGTTTATATTACACATAAGAATATTATATTTAATTACAGAATAAAATATTGATAAATATTAGTTTTCATGGCAATAATATTATAAAATTACATATATGTGAACAATTTAGTTGCTATTTCTTTTTTAGTATTATTTTATTTTATATATGTTGTTGATATTCATGGTCAGGTAAGGTCCATACCTATCTTAAAATCTTATTCTTATCAATGTTTGTTTAACGTAAACTATATTAAACATAACTAAGTTTGAAAAATAAACAATATTATGTAATATTATATTTCAATAATGCCAAATAAGTCGTCAAGTAGGTACATTGTACTTACATATATCAGTATTGAAGGAAAATCGTTAATTATTGAAACATCCGTTATCTAGTTAAACTATATCTAGCTTAACTACGACCTAGCAGCTTCCGTGCTCACGACCCAATTCGCAAAGCAATCATCAAAGAGGTGCAGCAGAGATTGCACTAAATTGAAACACATTTTCATTTCCCGAATCAGAGTAGGTAAACTCCGTAGAGAGCAAATAGATTACATGGAACCAAAAACAAATGGGTACGGCTATATGAATTATATTTAAGAGGCTTACAGAGTTACCAATTTTATTATGGTAGGTTCAGGTCATTCTGTTAGTCGTTCTACTGTTATCAATTAAAAAATCTAGAGGTTTTATCCTACGCTGCAAATTGTACCACCTGATGTAATAAAGAGAAAACCACTATTTATGCACCATTATATGTCTAAATTACAATAAAATGATTGCAGAATTTATTCTACTGTTTGTAATCTTTATTGCCTTATATTAAAATTGACCTAAGAGCCAAAAAAAGACATGGCCTTATGGTGAGATTCGCCAATGCGTATCTGAAAGATATATTTAATTTTGTATAATGATTTAATGAAATACGTTTTGTAAAATGTTATGTAGAATTAATGAAGACAATTATATAAAAAGGAATTTTATTAAATCAAATACATGCCTGCACTTTTAATATGTTAGACGATCTAGATTGAATACCGTGATTGAGCTTTATCAAATGATGTATCAGCTCAAGTCACTGCGTCCATGAAATTATATTGAACACTTGATTTATTACTTGTATTAACAAATGATTTTTAAACCATCATATGAGAATTAAGTGAGGGAGGCTTTGTTCAGCTATCATTTCTGCTAATATTTCCCGCCTAAATGTATGACTCTAACGATGCAAGCAATCGTTGTAAGAGACTATGCTATTGACCCATAAAATTTCAACTAGCACGAAGGTCGGTCTATCGATCTCATCCTGGGAGTACATTATACATTTTAAATTAAAATTTCAACGCCACAAACATATTTTCATATGAAGATTAATAATAACCCGAATATTGAACGTAATGGGGTGATATGACGGAAGGGAAGACCGCGAACGGCGCGAAGGCGGTGCGCGCACGTGCCCGCGCGCGACTGCCGCGCCGGCCGCCGCCCTCCGCGCGGCCTCGCCGCCCGACCCACCCGAACTGCCCCAGACGTGCCCTGCTGCCTGATACATTACATCGATTCACTCGTTACTCCGCAACAGCTTTACACAACTCATTTGTATCTTCACTTTACCACAACGTGTGTTTAGAAACGGATTACTCACTGAACAACTTGTTCTATTTACACATCTTAGCTCGTAGTGAAACTTGTCATTAAAACCAATCTTATGAAATAATTTTAATGTTATGGAAATATGCAATACAATGTGTACGAAATCGAAGTAATTCGTAATGAAATTCATAATTCATACTAATAATATTTGTAAGATAATGTGTTGTAGTACGCAGCAATTTCCGCAAGAGTCGTAGCCGTAGCACGTAGCAAATAGAGTCTCATTGATCGCGTGATATCTGCCTGGCATACAATCCAGTCCCTAAGTAATTTGCTTTTTCAATAATTGAGGTCAAATTCAATTAAATCAAGCTTATAATTCAATCATATAATTATTCCCGTACATAAAAGATATTTATTGGTTTCTCCTCTTGATTTATAACATTCGGAAAATATACCAGCATTCACTTCAAATACAATCAAATATGTTACGTGATGTTGATATTTGGTTTGTTATTTACTATCGAGCCCTTCCATAATTTATAATAATTAAGAAATGGCTAGATAGTAAATAACAACAATAAGAGTACTGACTGAATAAAATATCATTCTAAAGCATTGAATATATGTATGTACCTATCGCGCCGGGGTCATGTATTATTGTAAGCATTTAAGCAACGTTTACTAAAAAATTAAGCAGTTATAAAACATAGGTATTTTAAGTAAAAATATGATCATAAGACTTTTCACCTCTAAAACTTGTCACCTCTAAAACTTATATCTCTTAATCGTTAAAATTCTTCTTACTTAGTAAAAAATCTGAATTTGGCCGCATAAGTCTCGTAACCCAATGATTAATATAATATAAGTCAAATACGACACAATACAGCTCGGAAAATATCTGAACAAGACTTCTGAATTATATTTTTATCCTAGGTAAATTCTCGTTTTGTAGCTTCAACGATATTATTATTACTATTACTATTACTACTATCAACGAATAATAATAATCTAAATATATAAAAACGCTTGTATATATACATATAATAACATTTATAAAGGCACACATTTGTACATGTAAATATTTTATTAGTAGACGTTTAATCTCAAATTGTGATGATATGGAATTCAATACCTTTACACAATAATTAAAGGAAGAATGAAAACACTTTCATGTGGTTGTTGTTGGAACAAAAATATACACAAGTCTGAATCTTAGTATTTTAATAATTCTTATTTTACACGATTTTTTTATTATTGTATTAACGAACGCGCTTCAAATTTACGTGCCAGCTAGAAATTATTAACCTTTTTCATTAAATAAATTGATTCAGAATTTGTTTTATCTTGTTTTATTTATACTTTGTGTTTGTATTTTGTTTCGCTATGGGAACAATTATTCCCTACATTGGGTTAATGATGCATCATGGAACCGCGATTTGATGCTGAAGCAGAACTACTTTTCAGGTCTTCCTTGCTATACAGCTTACTTGTGTGTTGTGTTATTGCACTTGCAATTTTACATGTCACCGAGTTCTAATATTCCCCTTAAACCATTTGTAAACAATGAATAACGAAAGCAATTATTAACCTTTTTTAAATGATGAAGGAAAATATCCCATTAAATTTAGATTTTTGAAAATTATTTTTAATGACATCAATCTTAGTGAACAAGAAGGGGGTGGTTGGTCAACTATCTAATCTTTATGATCCTAAGAGCAGATTCACGACCAACAATATTGCAATAAAGAGTGAATAGCAATAACATAAAATTATTTAAGGAATATTAGAAATAAGTATTTTGTAAAATATTTATTTAGATGTACCCACCTCCGAGTACAGAGTGATCATACTCGGGTACGAATAGTTCGCACGGCTTATTGATGACTATGCAGTCATAATTCTAGTTCAAAATAAAGTGAGTTAGCTAATTTCTTTGCGTTAATTGTAAATATCACAATTCAATACTTCACTTACCTAGCGTAGTTGTGAAATGTAATTATACGTTTCACAACTAAGCTAGGTTTAAGCAGCTTTAGCACATCTACATATGTACGTTTCATCACTTTCAGAAAGAAATTTCTTATCGCGGCATGTGAAGATTGAATGGTATAAATCTTCATTTATGAAAAAATTGTTACGTCCATCCACGCGACACTATCTGTCTCTTTCGCAGTGGCAGATTTACCAGCCGGGTGAGCACAATAGAGCCTATGTCGGTAGATTTTAGGGGTGGAAAATGTAATGCTATCTTGTAGATTATTTTTCGACCACCAACATCTAAGATTATTTAAATGTTGACGACTTTTATTACAGGGCGGCAACAATAATTAGAATTAGCACAGTGGCCTAATCTAAGCAGGTCACATGGCTCCGCGACCCTTGGGTGGCACGTCATGAGGGCGGCAGAATATTTAGATTCCTTTTTTTGGTGATCAAAATTATAGAAACACACGTGTGAAAGACTTTAAATTACTCCTTATTTTTCGCTGATTTAAATGGGTGGCGACATATCCAATAGGCCCTGGGCGGCATAAACCCACCCTACGCCACTGAATAGGTTAGCCTACTGGCAGCAAGTGCGTAAATCCGACACTGCTCATTCGGGATGTGTGTGTGTATGCAAGTAATTACATAAGATATTTTATAATTGACTTGTTTTTTTTATTATTATAGAAGTGGCAAACGAAAATAGCATGCAATGTCCCAGATAAGATTTGACTCTTAACTATGGTTGGCTGCCTGTACCTGTCGAGGTACCTGCTTCATTTGGGGACTAAGTTAAAACGACTCGGTTAAGTCACCATTTCCACAGCCCTCAGAGAGCAGAGAACGAAGCGGCACTTTATACTGATGTTGTTTGGCTGAAATAGTTATGATGGGGATGCCTCCGGAATTGAACCGCAGACGGTTCAACTACCTTAGGAAATGGAATTTTAAAGGATTGAAATCAATATACTGTGGTTTGACATAGGTTTTTTACAAGTGGCGTACTTGTTGATACGCCAGAAATATTTTCGTTAAATGCCTTTTGTCTATATTACTACATTTTTGTTAGTCCATCGCTAATGTCTTATCATATGTGGACTAAAAGACAAGAAGTCAAGGCTGTAAAATTAATATTTAAAATAATCGTATCTTATGTCAAGTTGACATTGAGTACTTGTGACAGTTGTAACATACGCCTTGCAATCAGACTATAAGAGAATTTGTATTTTTATAACATGAAAATGTAACATATAATTGTGGTAAACTTATCGTTTTGTTCTTGTGTCTTAGGTTGGTCTAAGTGAATTTGTTATCCATTACAGATAACATAAACAATCATGGATTCTTGTATGTTTATGAAACCGATACAGCCACATGTATTTAAAGCAATAAAAGATTTAGACACAGCGACTCTAATGAAATGTTCCCCTGAAGAAATCCGGCCAATAATACCATGTCTTGTACGCATGGCACTCATTTGTCCCCTGGATGTAACCCAGTACTGCGCAGAGGCGAAAACTAATATACTGACTCTTTTATCTGGGATTGATTTAGTGAACTTCATTGTATCGCTTCTTTCCATTGAATTTCACGCCTTAGAAGGTGATCTCAAAAAGGAGCAAGAAATGCGGTGAGTATATATTTTTATTGAACCTATGATTTTAATTATACCATGACAAGAATATTACAAAGTTTAATATGACATTTTTAACATTTCAGTGCAAGAAGTGGCTCTCAATGCACAGAGTCGTTTTTAATTCAGAATGTTGTTAACGGCTTAGCCAGTGACTTTGAACAGTCCGATTCATCTAGGCGACTCCGTCTCGTGTTATCTGAAATATTGCAAATGCAAGCACAAGTAGCAGAGTACAACCAAAATAAAAGCTCTAATACAGACTGTGCCATAAAGCCATCAGAACTGTTTGATAATGATGTGTATTTGGAGGAAATAACTGATGTCATATGTATCAGTCTAGCTGAGCTGCCCAACTTATTGAATATTTGCGATGTAGTGGAGGTACTTCTTCACGTCAATAAAGGCCCTAATATAATATCATGGGTAGTTGCCAACATGCCCGATACATTACATGAAGGTAAAGTACTTGTCTATACAATACAAAGCACAGTGGGAAGGAAAGGGACCAATATCAAAATTTCAGCAAATGAGTCAAATATTTGAAGCTACTCCTAATTACATAGACTATAATTACAGGTACATATAACAGTTGTTTGATTCCGTCATAAGCCAAGGTATAGCACAGGAGGTGTGGAGCAAAAGCGCAGTAATAATAGTAATAAACTACAGGCCCATTGTGCTTCTAAGCCACGTCTATAAGGGATTCTACGAGGGTCATTAATAATCTAATAGCTTGCAGGCTCGACGACTTTCTAAAAGGCTTTAGTATCATGGACCACATACATACACTGCGGCACATAGTAGAAAAGGCTGAGGAGTACAATCTGCCATTGCTTGTGTCTTATGTGGACTTTGATTCTGTTAAGACATGGGCTGTGTTGGAGTCGCTCCAGCAGTGCCAGATTGACTATTGGTAAATTAAAGTTTTAAAGTGCATATATAAGACAGTCTCAATGTCGATTCAATTACATGACAGATGTACGAACCCGATCCCATTGTCCCGCAGTATGAGACATGCTGCATTGGAGGACGTGTTCAAACTGACGGAGTGAAAAGGATTTGGCATCACCATCAATGGCGAATATATCACTCACCTTTGATTCGCGGTCAATATAGTCATCATGTCACTGAAGCTCCTTAACAACAATACTCTCACCTGGTGGGTCTTAAGATGAATATGGACATGACGATGATCGTCTAACGTCCATGTCACACCCATACCGGTAGTTGTTGATGGCATCACTCTCGAAATTGTTGATGAATACATTTACATGGGCCAGGTGATCCAGACGGTTAAGTCCAACTTCGAGAACCGAATTGGATTCTACGAGTGACCTCTACTCGTAGAATCCAATTCGGTTGGTCAGCGTTCGGGAAACTGCGCCATATCTTCTCATCCAGTATACCTCATGCATAGGTGAACGAAAGTTACCTACATACCTCTCAGATTTTTGTAAGCTGAAGTGGCAATGGGCAGGTCATGTCTTTCGTAGGACAGATGGGGTAAAATGAGATGGATGTAATGGAGACGTCTGGGCAAAAAGAGGGTAGGCCAACCCCCAACCAGGTGAACTAATGACCTGAAGAAGATGGCGGGTATCTGCTGGATTCAGATGGCTCAGGACCGGTCATAGGGGCGCCGATTAGAGGAAGTCTATGTCCAGCTGTTGAGAGTCCTATCTCCAAGGCTGATAGATAGACATAATTTATCAGCCATTTGAGAAATTGATTTTTTTGTGTGGGAAAAGGACAAACATAAATGTTACGTCCCTTTAATAACAGTATACTTTAAGAAACTCAGAATGCAACACAATGTTATTATTTCACAAAATAGCATTTTGCATAAGGTCCCTTTTATTCTCTCTTGCAATTAAGTTTTATTTAATTTTAACTACATCAGTGTAATGGGAACTTATTTATTGTTATGAAATATCTGTTTACTTAAATCATTTTATATTTCTAAAATATTGTAACTTACTTTTTCAGTGGCAGAATCCCTTGTAGTTAATGCTGAAAGAGGCGAAGAAGGTGGGATAAGAGCAAAAACCCTAACCATACTTTGTGATGCCTGTCCACATATTTCAGCAACAGTACGAGCAAAAGCAGCTTCTGTGTCACGATTACCATCACTGGTCATAAATCTGACATTAACTCATCACCGGGATGATTTAGTAAGTTTTCATATACCAATACAATACCAGCATTCTATTAAACATTATAAAAATCTTTATGTGCACTACATAGAGATGTTTAAAAGTGGTAGAACCCATTATAAATAAATTCCTCAGCTACCACCGCCACTTATATTTCTCTCTGATAACAGCAGAGTTAAACATTGCTGTATTCTAGTTTGAGGGTAGTAATAGGGAAACACACATAATGGTTCAACTTTGGCCTCAGAAGTAGCACTACCCCTGTGCTATGCACTATCTCTGGCAAATCTCGAGTAAAACTTATCATATCTAGGATGTCCATAGCCAGAAGCAGTCATGATGGTCATATCAAGTGGATGCATGCTTGTTTGCTATTTCTATATTAATAAAAGCTTTCATACTGAAAAAATGTACAAAAGAAACATTTGTTCAGTTTATAGTTTGTAAGTCCGAGGGGCCCCCTGAGCTTGGGGCCCAGGGGCACTGCCCTGTCTAGCTCTCCGATAGCTATGCCACTGAGTTCGTACATCGTATTTGTATAGTAGTTATCTTTTTTTTTATAACAAATAAAGAAATAACTGATCCCTCAAAACGGAGTGATATGACCATTTATATTTAATAAATTCAACATAAAACCTGAAAATATATTCAATTTTGCTTATATTTTCATGTGGAGAACACAGTTTAAAGCATGTTACACAGAAATATCAGTAAAAAGTACACTAAATACATATTGTTTCAGGTTTCTTTTATGTCTGGGCTTTTACTAGGCTCGGATCAAACCACTCGAGCTTGGTTTGCTACGTTCCTTCGCAATTCCCATAAGAGAGGCAAGGGTGATGGAAATGCGGCACTAATTAAATTACGCCAAGAATTACTAAATAGGCTTAAAGAGGCATCTGCAGGAGTTGATGCATCAGCATTACTCAGACTTTATTGTGCATTGAGAGGCATTGCCGGAATCAAATTCCAAGATGATGAAGTCTCTGGATTGTTAAGATTAGTCACACAAAAACCTCCACCTACGCCAGCAGGAGTCCGATTTGTGTCTTTGAGTCTTTGTATGATTCTGGCTTGTCCATCACTAATGGGTATGTGTTAATGCTTAATTTAATAAAACACTATTATTTATGATTATTTTATAATACAATGTTATCATTGTCCCAATAATATCTAGTCTGTTACTAAAATTTTCAAATAAGCTTAATTAAATTATTATTTTGAGATTCTTCTTATAATATTTAGTTTTTTAGTAAAATTTGTTGTGTAAATAATGGAGAAAAGCACACTTATATGAACATTTCCATTCCAGCCGCACCAGATCATGAGAAAAAAGCTATTGAGTGGGTTCAGTGGTTGGTAAAAGAAGAAGCATATTTTGAGAGGTAAATATTACTCTTAATAATTTTCCATCTCACTATATCCATATGTTGTATGAATTTTCATGTATTGTGTAAATACTTGTTTACAGTAATTCTGGAGTTACTGCATCTTTTGGAGAAATGTTGCTTCTGATAGCAATTCATTTCCATTCTGGGCAATTGACTGCCGTCGGCGAGTTGGTGTGCGCCACGTTGGGCATGCGAGTGCCCGTGAGACCAAACGGACTTGCCCGCATAAAGCAAGCATTTACTCAGGAAATATTCACTGAACAGGTTAATTACATGTTTTATTATAATATAGTTATACAACACAATTGATATGCTCAAATGTTATTTAGCTACAGTATTCAACACTATACATTTAATTTTTTCCAGGTTGTTACAGCACATGCTGTGAAAGTCCCTGTTACTGTTAATCTCAACAGCAATGTTTCTGGATACTTGCCAGTTCATTGCATTCATCAACTCTTGAAATCCCGAGCATTCTCAAAACATAAAGTTCCGATAAAAAATTGGATTTACCGCCAAATCTGTAACTGCACCGCGCCATTGCATCCGGTTATGCCAGCCCTAGTGGAAGTATATGTGAACTCAATTTTGGTTATAAATAATAAAGGGTCAAACGAATATTTTAATCAACCTATAACAGAAGAAGAAATTAGAAGAGTTTTCCGAAATTCGATATTCGGTGTCAATTTTGATGCTCAAAAAAAGCCATTTTCTCCCATGGAGATAGATAACGGCGAATCGTCTATAGAGTTTAATTTGGAGAAGCCAACATTAGCCTCTCAATTGCTTCTGATTTACTATCTCCTGCTCTATGAGGATGTGAGATTGTCGAACGCAGCAACATTATTAGCAAACGGAAGAAACATAAAAAGTTATTCAGCTGCGTTCCTTTCTGAATTGCCAATAAAATATTTATTACATCAGGCTCAAAAGGATCAAATGAGTTACGGCGGTCTTTTCAGCCCACTTCTACGGTTACTAGCCACCCATTTCCCACAATTATCACTAGTTGATGATTGGATGGACGATCAAGTTTTTGGAGATTACTGTCGTCACCAAGTCGACGTCAACTTATCGGAATTCTCTATCAATGATGCTTTCGGAAATATAGAAGTTAACCCTTACAAAACCGGCAAAATTTTAAAAGCTATGCTTAACAAGAATCCGACAGATATATGGCCATTTGCAGAAATATTCGTCAGATATGTAAAAAGCGTGCTCAGTGATCAGGTGCCACGACACATCCAGGAGCTATACCGCGAAGTCTGGCTGCGTCTTAATACGGTGTTGCCACGTTGTTTGTGGATAATGACCATAAATGCACTATTGGACATTAATGGCACAGCGAAAACTGTAACTATAACTCAAGAAAATGTTTTAGTCGACCCGTTACAAGTTTTACGTTGCGACATAAGAGTATTTAGATGCGGGCCGATATTAAAAATCATTTTAAGAATATTGGAGGCAAGTTTAGCAGCATCGAGAAGCCAATTAAGTAGACATCTGCTTGACAAACCTTTGCTTGAAAAGACCGGACAGTTGAATTCTGATACGGAGCGGGAAGAGTTAAAGAATGCTTTAATAGCTGCTCAAGAAAGTGCAGCACTTCAGATATTATTAGAAGCTTGTTTGGAAACTACTGAAGATCAATCTAAACCAGAACTCATGTGGTCGTTACGAGAAGTGAGGAGTATCATTTGTTCATTCCTGCATCAAGTATTTATATCTGAACCTTCATTGGCTAAGTTGGTACATTTTCAAGGATACCCAAGAGAGCTGTTGCCGGTCACAGTTCAAGGCATACCTTCAATGCATATTTGCTTAGATTTCATACCAGAACTTTTAAGCCAAGCGTCTCTCGAGAAGCAGATATTTGCCGTTGATCTAGTATCACATTTATCGATTCAATATGCGTTACCGAAAGCCATGTCTATCGCCAGATTATGCGTAAACACTTTGTCTACGCTCTTGTCAGTTTTGCCGAGTGATATGCGCTTAGAATTATTCCAACCTGTGCTCAAGTCGCTTATGAGAATTTGCGTTGCCTTTCCTTCATTGTTGGAAGACATAACGTCATTGTTGTTACAACTAGGACGCATTTGTGAATCGCAAGCATCTCTCGGTCACTGTTGGAATGATACGAACATCTTAGGCGAGGGAGCATATGTACAATCAGATATTCAAAGTAAAACTAAAGTCTTAGTTGCTGAAGTTCTCTGCAGAGACATTAAAACGACAATGTCAGAAATTGTTCAGAAAGCCTTACTGAATGACAAATTATATTAAATACCTGTATTTATACACAATTGTAACTTTTTGCTTACGTAAATTCCCTTGACGCTTACTATTACACCCATATCAATCAATCGTATTCGAGATTTGGGAATTGTGGATTCGAAAGTATAAGTGTGTAATAGAATAAGCCCTAGGTTTTCAAATTATGGAGACCCTACCTTAGTATCCAGTGAAATATTAAGAACAATCTGCCTTTCTTCGTGATTAGAAGGATAATACTACATGTGATAATAAAAATTAATACAAAAGTAAATAAATCTCATTATTATTTAATACATTATATGCAACATATTTGAAGGTTCAATTGGATTTTGGGTTTCAAGTTGTCTATACATCCAGGCACATTGATTTCTTGAAGCATAATTACCGATGTCATTGTAAAGTTGTGCCTGAAATAAAAAAGATGGTGTATATTATAAAATATTATAAATTTTATTAAAAAGTACAGTCAATTAAAAATAAAAATTAATTTACCTGTAAGTACCAAGTTTGCAAAAGTCTGGAATGTGCGCCAATTTTAGAAAAATTCTCCTTGACTGACTCCAGTGCCTCACAACAGGATTGGATTACTTGAACTCTAGATTCGCCAGCCGTCGGAGCCGTGGCTATCCGGCATTTTGTGTAGAGCAATAATGCTAAAAAAAAGGTTTTATAAGAGATATTTATCCACGAGAGAGTATAAGAAGCATACAATATCAAAATAATATACTATAGACTTAGATAATAATTTATTTTTTATTAATACTTTTTTTATCAGATCTAATTAGCAAAAGAGCATGCATGATAAGTGGAGATTGCCGCCCATGAACATCTGCAAGTAATTTCATATAGAACAGGGGTTCTAACTGAAGTCGAGCACAGATGCATTGCTACTCCCGAGGACTATTGGTAGCCTCGAGTACCAAAATATATAAATGGACCGGCAACCACGCCCTTCCACAGAAAAGCAAGAACTACTTCACGCTAGAAATAGGTGTGTAGGTACCTCCCCAGTTGAACTAGACCGGTTCTACCACCTGATAAAAATGTTGCTGAACCTTACCTCTGGCTAAATCATAAGCGCTCCCATGTGCCATAACTGAAGGCAGTACTTTTCTCACCAATAATAAAGCATTTTTCGTACATCCCATATGGAGTTGTACATTGGCAATGTGCATCTCAGCTGTAGCCGCTAAATAGTGCAAATGATATTTTTTGGCAACTGAAAGGGCTTCGTTTAATAACATAATATTTGTAGATTGAATGCTACTGAAAGATTGTTGTATTTCCGACATCATTATCATAGATTTCACTCTAAGGGACACGTAGTGTAAAGTATCGTCTTCAGTTTTACAAAAATCTAATATATCTTGAAGACATTCCAGCGCGTCAGTTGCATCGCCTTTCAAAAAATACATCTCTGCTTTTAGTAACTGACTTTGCCACCGGTCAAAAGATGCTAATTGCTTTATACTTTGTTCAGCTTCTTCCCATTTACCTGAAAAATAATAGCATCTATATTACAATAAAAAAATACACGAAAATTTTTGCCTATTATTAGCGTAGGTTTAATTTTTTTTATTTTTTTTAGTATGGAAGTAACAATGCAGCATGCAGTGGACTGCATGACTGATGGTAAGTAGCTACTGCCGCCCATGGACATCTGTAATCAACCCTAGGTAAGAGCAAAGTCTTACCTAAGGTTAGCCACAGATGCGTTGCCATCCCTGAGGACTAAGATGGAATGCCTCGGAATAGTATGTCTCCCTTACCACACCTTTCAGACCAGAACACAGCAGCGCATTACACTGCTGTTATTAGGCAGAAATAGGTGTGGCGCTGGTGCTTCCGGAGTTGAACAACAAAGAGTTCTACCACCTTCAAAAGTATAATAATAATAACCTAATAACTTTGTATAGGAATATCATTCACTAATCTAAGCATTGAATTTTAGAACAATGATGTTGATGGTAATTTAATGTATCTTTTGAGATTTAGGTATTTGTACCTAAAACAGATATTATGACATAACCTTTTAATTTGTGATAAAAAGACATCCCGCGGAGAACAGTGCAGTGAGTACGAAATACTCATTGGCTATTGTACTGAGCGCGGTAAGTACCTAATATTTTTTTAATCTAAAAAATATTTGTTTCAACAAGTTGGGGTAATTTTACATAGTTTGGATTCTCCCTTGGTAAGTTTATTTAACCGCTTGTGTCGAATTTATGCGACAAACATTTCGGGCCCATTTCGCCTGAGTCGCAGTCAGTTCGTTTAATTTGCTTTTTTTATTTAAATACGCTGTATTATATTGAAAGATTTTTTTTTAAATAGGTGAGCTAATAAAGCAATCATTAATAGTTTAAAACACTTTAGTCATTACATTAGAAATCCGAAAATAATATCCAAAGTTAGATGAATTACGAGCATAATTTTAAGAAAATCGTATTGATGTGTAACGCCCATGTCACATACAAAGATTTATCGATACAAATTTTAATATAAATCAAAATAGAATTTTCTATTTTGAATAGAATCTAGAATTTTCTTCAGTGTTTTGGTTATACACGTAGTTTTATATTCAGGTATGGATAAATATTGGCATTGAATACCCGTCTTAAAATGTTTTATAATTTTGTAGGGTAAGTAGTATTTAATTAGATGTTAGTTAACTGGTATTACTCACGTAAATATCATTATCAGGTACGATATCGATGAACGAAAGATCGATTTTGAAAAAATTAAGCGTTGACGTCCCTCTTTGATGTTGGTATATATTTTTCGATTTACAATGCCGGGCGCTGGGGGCAGGACAAGTGATCTAGAGTCGGGCGGTTAAAGGGTTAATCTCCTAATTATTTGTTTCAACAAGTTAAGGTAATTTTACATAGTTTGGTTTATCTCTTTGTAAGTTTATTTAAATCTGTAGTAAAAATAAATGTACAATGTAGCGTGTCTATGGGTTTCACGAATATGTGTGGGTTTTATATAATCGCGCGTAACGGCGGTCTAGACTCGTTGTAACGTTTACGCTTGAAAAATAAAGTAACCTTTATAATGACAAATAAGTAGTGTGCGAATATCGAATCAAATATTAATAATTCCTAAGGAAAAAAATGGCCGCAAACTAATAAAGTAAGGTTTAACGGCGCCAAGCCAAACCCG
>MOOZ01000425.1:768466-778749 GCA_002930495.1 Cecropterus lyciades | reverse complement strand
ATTATCAACATTACTTTTTGTATTTATTAATTTCATTAAGTCAACATTATCGCTTCCAGTTTCCATTTTTATAACTACACTTGTGATATAATTTATACAATAATCATTACACTTTAATACATAAAAGTACGTGCCAAAATTGTTAAAAAGTATATACTAAATTGATAAAATTTAATTTAAACCTTCAAGAATTCAATTTATAAACAGTTTTACAGTTTGAAGTTTGACATTGACAGCATCGACATTGTCATTTTTATATATATTTTTTAATTATATAAGGCCATGAGGGCCTTAGATTTTTGCTTTTTATTTCACTTCTATGAACTTAAAACATAGTTATTCGTTAAACGAAGTTACTGAATATATATATTTTGCGATGTTTTGGTATCCGCGTTCCCAATCATTACTCGTTACATTATTTACTATTCCGAAAGTAAAATAGCAAAATTGCATAAAATCCGAATGTACCATTTTGTGCATAACTACTTGAGTCAATTAACTTGAATGTTACATATAGGTATGTGACTGGGTCATAATGACAGCATCATTCATGAACAATACTCAATGCAGATTAAAATAACAGTGTCTATGACCGCTATTGTTGTACTGTGTATTATTTAATCTATGGATGGAATCCTGTCTAGAATTCAACATCTGTCTATGCTCAAGTTTTTTTGGTACTCTCGAATTCTCGATTATGGCTGGCACGGCTGTTACAGTAGTATTATTTTTTTCGTTGTTTAACTTTCATGAATTGTAAATGAAACAAAGTGAATAAATTCAGATGCCGTGTGCAGCGTAGATCAACATGTTTATTACGTACAGTTTTATTTAAAGTGTTACTATAATTTACAATGGGGAAAGTGTGTAATTCATTTATAATATCAGTGTTTTATTTGTTTGTTAGTACAAAATCTTCACGTGTTACTGTTTATCATGGAGATAAACTACCTCACCATGGTCGTTGTGAGCCTATCACAATACAATTTTGCCAGCAAATACGATATAATCAAACTATTTTTCCAAATTTGTTGAACCACGCAAAACAAGAAGACGCTGGCCCTGATGTTCATCAATTCACGCCTCTAATAAAAGTGAATTGTTCACCCGATCTGAAATTTTTCCTGTGTTCGGTTTATGCGCCCGTGTGTACTATTTTGGATGCTCCGATCCCACCGTGTCGGCATTTGTGCGAGTCAGCGAAACACAATTGCGACGAGTTAATGATACAATTTGGATTCCATTGGCCAGAACATTTAGAATGCTCGAAATTTCCCGTAGTGACTGATCCGAACGTTATTTGTGTTGGCGACAATAATATTACTCAAGAATCGCGAAAACCGTCTGAAACAAAGCTTCCTAAAGTAGATTTTAAGTCGAATATAGATAGAGATCCGACAAAACTACAAGGTGCAAAGGATTTTGGCTTTGTATGCCCTGTACAATTTAAAGTTCCCAAGAGCCTAGATTTGGAGTATTCATTGAAAGTGGGAGCAAAAACTGAATATGATTGTGGAGCCCCTTGCAATGGCATGTTTTTCAGTGAAGATGAAAAGAACTTTGCCAGATTATGGATAGGTATGTGGGCGACAATGTGTGCCATGAGTTGTTTGTTCACGGTACTAACATTCCTGATAGACACTGATCGTTTTCGATATCCAGAGAGGCCTATAATATTTCTATCAGTGTGTTACTTAATGGTGGCAGCGGCCTATGTTATGGGATGGAGTGCAGGAGACAGTGTAAGCTGTCAAGGTCCTTTTCCCTCTACAATTAGTGGTACAAGATTACCTAACATATCAGTTATTGCCCAAGGTACAAAACATGAACCATGCACAATTCTATTCATGGTTGTTTACTTCTTCAGTATGGCCTCAAGTATATGGTGGGTGATATTGACCCTTACTTGGTTCCTGGCAGCGGGCCTGAAATGGGGCCATGAAGCTATTGAGGCTAATTCCCAATATTTTCACCTGGCTGCATGGGCTGTTCCTGCTATCAAAACAATATCAATATTAGCTATGGGAAAGGTTGATGGTAAGTAACATGAAGAACTATGCGTAATTTCTTTGAACATATTTGTATATTTTTAACAAATATCAACAACTTTATATTTTATATATATGAGCTGTATTGTAGTTATAAAACTTACAACAATAAAAAATTATAGCTAAGTAGATAATACACATTTATAATAACATTTGTTGTTTGTTGTAGTGTTAATCTTATATTGGGTTGATCTGAAATGTCCATGAGTGTCAGTAGCTGTCAGGTAGACTGTATGCTTTTTTACTACTTCTGCAATAAAAAATAAATTATTTCATTATTATAACAAATATTATTTCTATTTTCAGGTGATATACTGTCTGGCGTTTGCTACGTGGGTCTTTGGGATGTAGAAGCTTTAAGAGGATTTGTCTTAGCACCACTATGTGCATACCTAGTTCTTGGAACTATATTCCTATTGGCAGGCTTTGTTTCATTGTTTAGAATAAGAACGGTAATGAAGCATGATGGAACTAAAACAGATAAACTAGAGAAGCTAATGATTCGCATTGGAGTATTTGGCGTTCTTTATACAGTGCCAGCGCTCATAGTAATTGCATGCCTCTTTTATGAACAAGCAAATTTTGATAGCTGGATGATAACATGGCATCGGGAAATGTGTTCTTCACCAATTTATTCCATCCCATGTCCTTTTACTAATACTAGTGAAATGGATAGACCAAAATTTGAAATGTTCATGATTAAATACCTTATGACAATGATTGTTGGCATAACATCTAGTTTTTGGATCTGGTCTGGCAAGACTTTAGTTTCCTGGCACCAGTTTTTTGATAGGATAAAAGGTAGGAGAGTTGAGGCATATGTATGATGAACAATGTTTATGGTGCAAAACACCAGGACTTATAAAATATATAAAGCCTTTTGTGGTAAAAAGCATTTGTAGAAAAGCTTTTATGACATATTGCGTTTAATTTTTTTCTTAATGCGGCAAAGTAATTTAAGTTAAATCATGATTCAGGTTAACAAATATTATATACAAAATAACAGTAACACAAATATGTCACAAATTCCTTAAGATGTTTATAAGTGTTTCTTTTTTTTCATCTTTACATGCAGTTTTATTGACTTGAAATGATGATTTGTAAAGTTGCTAAGTATTTTTGTACTATATAATTTTTAAATTCTCAGAGACTTTGTTTTCTCAGTTTAAAAAATGTCTAAGCATGTGCATTATTTTAAAACTGTTATCTCCTTGTTGGCAATTTATTATCGCTTTGTTTAATCGTAAGTGATATGAAGTTTTATAAGAAACAAGTGCATTTCAGATGTCATAAACATTCAGTGAAGCATAAATTCTACCAATGCATAGTTGAAAAACTATTAGTAAGAGAAAGTAATTGTTTATATTGAAGTTAAAAAAACTTTAAGATAAATAAGGTCACTTGAATTCAATAATTGCCCTGAGGTTCCATAGTAAATAATATATTAAATGCATTTCTCTAAAACACTGCCTATATACATAGATCTTATTATCTTAATATTTGTTAAAACAATCAGCTAGTGTTGTATTTACTTTGTAAATTATTATTTTATATCTACTTTACAGTATTTTTAGGTTGTTTGTTAGACATTATATAATACATGGCAGTTATTTTGGGTTTTTGAAGTAAACATGTGCATGTATATTTTTAACAATACCATTTATTTGATGGTGACCACAAGTACAACTACATATTATCATAAATAAACTACTTATACACATTCATATTTAAAATTTTGAGTATTTGAAAAGCTAGCAGTATTGTAACTATTTTTATTTCTAGTATAATTACTTGCATTATTTTAGGACATGTGGCGAGATTAATGATAAGGCTGATAGTGTAAATAATTTCTCCAACTAATGTTTTTTTTTTTAATATTACTTATATGTAATTAGCATACATGACATATCTAATAAGTAACAATTGAAGTGAAAAGTACCTAATAAACTATTTTTTCATTTTAAACACTTTTTTATTTACCCTGCCTTTCATTATTAGAAATAAGAAATATAAGAGAAGGAGCAAATACAACCTTTAAAATCTTTAGTTACTCTGATATAAAAATATTATAAATGACAATTTGTAAGTATTTTGCATAGGCCTATGGGGCGGCCTATGCAAAATAGACATTTCATGTCATATAAAGTGGAAATAAGTGTAGCATTTGTTCTACAAAAGCAACCTAGAAAATTATGAATATTGATTGATAATGTCTTAATAAAAATGTTATACTTTGTTACATAACAAAAAACATGGAATAAAACAAGTTTGTAATCTGTTGAATGTTTATTTTGTTTACAAAATAAATATGTTTCATTAACATTAAACTAATTAAAACATTAATATTACCGAGTTTTTAAATGTAAATGCAAACATCAACAAATATAAAATGGGTGACAATCATAGGAAGAAAAATATATTATAATGAACCTTAAATTTAATTTTTTAAATACATTTAAAAGCAAATAGATATTATATAAAACCTATAATCTAGATGTCTTCACAAAAACACTTCACCATAACTTCAACTTTCACTCTTATAATGTAGACAATGTTAACAGCATTCAGTAGATGTTTAAGCTCTAGTATACTTTCCCCAGATATGTAGCATGAACACTGATGCAATGAACAACAGAGACATCACTAAGACTGGAACGGGGCCCCTGAAATGAAAAGAAAATATTAATATTACCAATTACCATAATAATATTTACAATCAAATCTCTTCTGATAAAACAAGTACAAAAATTGAAAAATTCAATTGTTTTGGTAACAGTCTGCATATAGGTAATAAAATAATATCATATAAAAGTAATATTTTTTGTTGCAGTAAAAAAAATATAAACTAACACTTTGACGCCAGGAGAGTCATCAGTATAGAAGCGCCACATGCCACCAGAACCAGCTCCTGTTGCGCGATTTCTTGCCGCTGTTGTGGTTGTAGTTGATTTGCGTTGCCGTACGGTGCCACCACTTGTGGAGCGCGGCGCTGCGGCTGCCTTGCTAGGCGAGCGCCCTCCCGATCCTACAGATGTGGAGCTTGGAGCAGCTGGCTGCAAATGATACGAAATAAATTGCTATCGATCATTTATTTATTTAAAATATCATAAAGAAACATAGAATATTTTTAATGTGCTTTTGTTTTAATACTACAAATATTCAGATATGGAAAGTTGTCTAGTGTTTTCTAACAGGAACAAAGTTTAAATTCTTTAAAAGTTAACCATAACTCACCATATTGTTGTATTCACACACCACAACGAACTGAGATTAATTAATAACAATAAATCGAAATGAGACCAGTAAGGTTAAAATAAATAGTATACTGGACGAGAACGGTTCTGATTTGACGACAAATTAACGCGTTGGAGCTGCTGTTACTGCTACGCGTACAAATTATTTGACACGTTGTCATAAAATGTGACCATTAAAAAATATTTAAAGTAGCCGAACACACTTTATGCAATTTAGTTACAACTCTCACAAAATGAACACTAGTAATTAGCTTTGAGAATTCTTTATTGTAAAAATAATATTTCGTTTTAAGGATAAATAAATTTGTCTATGACAAATAATTAATACTGTAATTTTATAATCACGATGAAGGCACTGACACTAAGGTACTCTAACGTTGAGACGTTACAAGTCAGAGGACTTGTCACCTGTGACTTTGACACTCATGAGTGTCAAAGTCAGTGTCGAACACACGCCAGCTTCCAACCGGGGCGGTGTATATCAGAATATATTGTCAGACGAACAATAGGTAAAATTGGATGTCATGAACAGAGAACACATTTGCATATACTATAAATTATATCACAGAATATATATTTTTATGCATTGCCAAAGGATAAGCCTTTGAGAAGTTACAATTACATTGTGTGATGAATTAAAAACGTCCCGTCATTTTCTGTCGTGAACTCGTGATTATTTGTTCTAAATAATTCATAAAGTCGTATATGAATTATTGTGCATTGTCGGTTCGAAACATATGGATTTAGTGATGTCACCATCATATAATAAGTTTTAATCAATGATAGCTCATATAAAATAATAAGAGGTCATATATAATACCGCTCTCCGTACCTGAGCATGCGTCTTCGATTTATTGGATTCGTTCGTAAATATTCTTCTTTTTTTACCATTTCAAAAACAAACATGAATATGGATAAGTGTTACTTTAGACATATGCAAAACGATACAATTGATATAACATTTCTGTATAAAATAAATAACGCAGTGCGACAATTTAACTTAAGCAGGAAAACTACAGATACGTTAAAAATAATATTTACTCGTATGGCGACCAACATACAGAAAGTTTCTAAAAAGTCAAAAGGCAAGAAAGAAGCCAGTGAAGATATATATATACCAATCAAGGTGTTAGATGCTCAAAGCAATACAGTTCCAGACGATGTAGCTTGTTTACAACTATTTTCTATGACTGGGCCTTTAAAGTTATCAATCCAGGATCAAATATATAATATAGTTTTTAATGCCCCTTATTTAGTGAGTATAAGTTTACCGAAAAGTATTTTAGCTGGCTTTCCAGTTTATCCTGAAAACTTTGTGGCTCTTTATACTGATAAACAGAAATGCATTTTTAACTGGTATAAAGGAATAGCCCTTAATGAAAAAGGACGAGAAATTTCTGAGATACATATCAAATGGATGTCAGTAATTACAGCTCAAAAATATATACCTTCAACTGAAGACATTGGGATGAAATTGAAGTTAGAATGCATACCAGGTGAGTGATACTTAAATGTGTGTGGATGTGAATATCTAAATTAGAGCAACTGTTTACAATGTGATTTTAACAGATTTTTATATCATGTCTTATGATACCAAAAATTTTGTATCACCTGCACTTTCTACTCACGAAAATGGATAAACCATTTCTATGCTAAACTTAAAGCTAAACTAAAAACATAAAAAAGTCATGTCCAAAAATCAAAAACTTGTGTGCAGGGTTTCTTGAAGAAAATAATAAGGTAATGTCTACTTGACAATAATACAGCCCATTTCATTATAAAACTACATATTTAAATGTAGAAAATAAAAACTAAAGTAAGTTATTATTTAAAATGTTTTTACGGTTTTGGCTTAGCGCCTTTAAACCTAACTTTAATAGTCATCCATCCATCCATCTTTATTAGAGTTAGTAATGTACCTATTCATGTGAAAATTTTCAGCAAATGATACCATGTTCGGCCCAGGTGTAGAAGTTGTTTCAAAAAATGTGGTTGAAGCAGGTCCTGGTCACTGTCCCTTTGAGAACAGACACATGTTTACATCAAAAAAACTGGATGGCAACAGGTATAAATTTTAGTCTACTTAGATTCTTTAGTGGTTATCTAATTGAGTTTAATGAGTACACTGTATTAACTTATGCCATGTTTTGTAGATACATAACGAATTATTGAAAATTTTCAGAATAGTTCACTACAATGCCTAAGTTCACATGATACATTATACTATAATAACTATAATAAAACTAATTATATTATAAACATCTCAATAATGTGGATATTTTCCGGGGATGACTAGTTTTATCCATAAATATTAACAAAATTACAGTGGTAGAGATAATATAACTGTTATATTGAGTATTGCTTATAGTATGTTGGTTGGTTAAAATTTATTGTTATTTAAAAGAGTAATGCATTATGTTACTTTTATTTCTATTGTATTAAGTCCTAGGTAACCAATGTAAGTTACCTGGTAGTATAAAGTTTAAGAAAATATAAGAAATAATAATCAACATATAGTGTTTTAGTTTCCGGTGTGTCTCATACAACATATTGGCTGATTTGTACTGTGACTCAGACTTCACCAGGACAGCATTGCATCCTTACTGCCCTCCATATGCCTTACACATAGACTATAGGAAGCAGCTTATCATCAAGGAACTACTGGGTTAGTGTTATAATATTGAGCTTATCAATACATTTATAAACTACTTGTTTAAGAAACTAACATAGCTGTAAGCCTATCATTGAAAATAAAGCCTAAATCTAGAATTTACATATTATTTGATGGCTATTCTATCAGTAACTTATTATATAAGTGTTTGACAACAAATTAAAATCATAATTGTAGGTGGTCCCTTGATGGTTGAGTTAGGAGATGGTGTCTCCTCGTACCTATTTCTGCCTATAGCAACATTGTAAGGCACTGCTTTATTATGGTTTGGAGGATATGATTAAAGATAGACATCAATTTGAGGTTTTCACCCTGGTCCTCACGGTAGCAACAAATCTGTTGGTGACCTCAAGTAACATGGTCATCCTGTCTGGAGTTGATTACGGTTGATATTCATTGGTGGCATATGCCACTTACCATCGTCTTTGTTTATTTTGTCTATATTATAAAATCATAATAACGTTTTAAAATCACATAAAATGACAGTTGCCTACTATTAAAACACAAATATCAAATTTACAAATATCTCATATATGGTCTGATAACATTTAAATGTAATAGCAATATCTTCTATTTTTAGGGTACAATGCTGACATTATTTGTCTTCAAGAAGTGGATGCTAAAATTTTCAATAATTATTTAAAACCGATTCTGGAAGGTGAAGGTATGGAAGGAAAATTTTATAAAAAGGGCAAAGAAGTTGCAGAAGGCTTATCATGTTTTTATAGGAGTGATAAATATAGGTACATATAGAAATTGATCTTAAATAATGTTTAAAATATCTTCAAGAGGTGTTTAAAATAACTGTTTTTACACAGGTTTTTGAGTGAAAATTGGATATTATTAGCAGAAGCAGTACAATCACAATCATATTTGCAATCAATTTGGACCGCTGTCAGTAGTAATGAAGCATTGAAAGAAAGATTGTTAGATCGGTCAACAGTAGCAAGTGCCACAGTTCTGCAATCAATTGATACACCAAGTGAAATTCTTGTTGTTGGGAATACTCATCTTTACTTTCACCCGGATTCTGATCATATAAGATTGATTCAGGGAGGAATAGTCATTTATTGGCTTCAACAGTTGTGCAATACTTTGACGGTAAGTTAAATAATAACTGGATCAATTAAATAAATATCTTCTGACCTTTGTGTTTTAGTTTCTACACAAATAGTGTTGCAGAAATATTAAGACAACCAATGTGGTGGAGAGGTCACACTATATAATTTTAGTATATTCATTTCCAATTGCAACCTCATTTTTACAGAGGTTCAAATGTTTATAATATTAAGTGTCGATTATTTTCCATTTTAGAAACAAAATGCACAAAACCGGATATCCTTGATATTATGTGGTGACTTCAATAGTGTCCCATCTTGTGGCATCTATCAACTCTACACTCAAGGTGTTGCTCCTACTTCTTTACCTGATTGGAATTCAAGTAAGTCAACTATTCAAATATATTTGCATTTACACAAAAGCCTAGCTTTGTTGATGAACTTATACTCATATTTTTGATGTAATGCGCATTTAAGGTGGTAGAGTTCTTTGTGGTTCGACTCCGGAAGCACCACCGCCACACCTATTTCTGCCTAATAACAGCAGTGTTATGCGCAGCTGTGTTCTGGTCTGAAGGGTGTGGTAAGGGAGACATACTTTTTCGAGGCATTCCATCTTAGTCCTCAGGGGTAGCAACGCCTCTGTGGCTAACCTTAGGTGAGACTTTGATCTTACCTAGGGTTGATTACGGATGTCAATGGGAGGCAGCAGCCACTTACCATCAGGTGGGCTGCAGGCTCGTTTGCTACTTCCATACTATAAAAAAAAAATGTAATATTTTTAAATTGTAGATATAGCATAGGCATACTTTGTATTTATTAAAATATGTTTTATATATTGTCTGCATTGCTAGTTATTGTCAACTAAGTTTAATTTTCAGATGAAAATGAGGCCATAAACAATTTAACTTTAAAACAAGAAATGTCACTCGCGAGTGCTTGTGGAACTCCTGAATATACAAATTTCACAGAAGGATTTGCAGACTGCTTGGATTATATCTTCTATGATACAAAAAATCTATCAGTAACACAGGTAATATTACAGTATATTGGTTCATTATGTTTTGTTACATTTAATTTGCAAGTTGTTTTAAAGTGTAAAAGTTTTTTAGTAAGGCAACAATGTATATAGTGTCTAACGTTTTCAATTTTAATGTTTTTTACAGATCATTCCATTACCCAGCACAGAAGAATTGAAAGCAAATACAGCTTTACCAAGTGTTGTATTTCCCTCAGATCATATAGCAATTGT
>MOOZ01000425.1:748967-763493 GCA_002930495.1 Cecropterus lyciades | reverse complement strand
TGACGTCATACCTCATTACGGTACAACGTATCTTTTGAACTTTAAGATGAAGCGTGACGTCACAAGCGAATACTTACGGTAGGTATTCGAACATTTTCGTACTTCATTCGAAATAGATTGCTATTACCTATTCTATAATTTACGTTTCATTATAGAGGTTTTGGAAGAATAACAAGTATGGTCTAGTAGCGTTAACTTGAACCGAGTGGTAATTTAATACATTTTATAAATACAAGAAACAGATTGCTTTAAAACAATTAACCCTTTAAGAGCTTATGTCGCAGTTAAGGGACATACATTTTCGGGCCCATTTCGCCAGGTCACGTCATGTATGTGACCTAATACGTTTAATTAGCTTTTTTTATGTACGCTGTATTATATTGAAAAGATTTTTTTAATAGGTAAGTAGTTAATTAAGCAATCATAAGCAGTTTAAAACACTTCAGTCTTTAAATTAGAAACCCTAAAAATAATATCCAAAGTTAAATGAACTGCAATGATAATTTTAAGAAAATTGCATTGATGTGCACCGCCCATGTCGCCAAAATGCGACATGAGGGATGGGGCATATACCAAGATTTATCGATACAAATACCAATGTTAATCAAAGTAGAATTTTTATTTTGAATAGAATCTAGATTCCATTAGTGTCGTGCTTATACACGTAGTTTTATATTCAGGTATGGATAAATATTGGAATAGAAATGTCTTATAACTTACACTTAAGAGTTATAAGATTTTTTTATTTGCATGTTTGTTACCTGTTGTCGTTGCTGGGAGAAAGATGAATTTTACGTATTAACTAATTACTTTTTATTGAGTAAAAAGAATGGCGAAGTTTATGTTTGGCTTGATTTAATTGTGCGCAAAGTAGTTGACAATAGCTGAAATACTAATTTGACAGCAGCTGACAGGAAAGCAAACACATTTTATGACTACCGCCATCTAGTCTTACATTTCATAATCTACTAACATGGAGAAGAGAGGGTAGGACCTAACTTTCTTTATGCGACGCTGAGCGGTGTAAGTGGAGCTTTGGTGGGGATACATGACACACGTGGGGTCATAAAAGTGGATCGATTGAGAGAGTAGAGAGGATTACTTAGTTGGACTAGCTGCCACCGCATACACGTGCTTAGCGGAGCGTTAGTCAGTTAATATTAGTTGTACATTATGCCAAGTGTAGTATTATAGTGTAGGATTATGATGATTTGGGGATGCTGAATGCTTTAACCATTAGAGTTAGCCATTTGGCGTTTAATTATTATGTATATATATTAAAAGGATATAAAATGAAACATAAAGTAACTATCTTGTGTATGTTTCATTTAATCATAAAAAAATTAAGCTTCAATTCCTCAGCTTTCATGCAGGCAGTACCCCTGCTGCCTGCCTAAACTATAGTTGAACGCTACTTGGCCCCAACGTATATGTAATAAGTTTTTTGAGCAGAGACATACGATTAAAAAATTACTGTCAACTCTTCAACCCTGATAATGTAGGTGTACAACTTGCTTGAAACATATGAGTTTGAATGTGTGTGTTAAACCAGTATTAGTAACACATCCTGTGTTACTAATACTGGTTTAACAATATGAATCACAAACACATTAGATTTTTTTGTTGTGGTATACGAGATAGATTGATGCCATAATCGACAAAGTTTTTGGTACAAAATATCGATTCTTTAATACATCTGGCCACCCTGGCCGACCAAAAAATGCACTTTTCTGTTTTAATAAACACATTCTTTACTATGGGCCGGAATATTTTTATTTTTTTACTCAACATAAGGGGTTTGAAGACTAACATAGTAAAAATTTATTTGAAAATATTAAATGGCGCCTTAATGTTGGTTGTCACGGAGATCCTCCACACGATACTCGCTATCCTTGTCACACTTGGTACTCGGTTATGGTAAAACAAAAAAAAACGACAATTCAGGTTATTCTTAAGTAATGTGACTATAATGTAATGTATCCGTTATTTTTTCGACCATTAGAAAAAATACAGTGAGCCAAAAAAAAAAAATTATTACGAATTCGCAATTTTTTAAACAAAAACGTTAATAAAAAAAACTAATCAAGTTACCAAAAAATCCTACGTAACATTGAAGATAATGTATCTAAGAATATTCTGTAAACATTTGAAAGCAATCGGACGGTTAGTTTTCGAAATCTCGAAGGTCATGTCCAGGTCAAAAAATGAAGTTTCGAGATAATCGAAAAAAATGTAACCGTGCAGTTATTCTGTATTCAGCTGACGGCGCGATTTTGGCAAGTCTTACCTTCAATCAGCGAACCCTGATCCAAAGACGACTTCTTCGGCAACTGGTTGCAGTGCAGTAAGGTCCTTATAAATAGGCAGAATGACATCTTGGACTATTAGAGGTAATGCATAACTCGTGCAAGTTTTGAAAAAGAGGCGGACCGCAGGGTTGACCATTCGTAGTGGCTCGACCTTCCTGACGATAAATACCTGTGAGCCTGTGACTTGGCCTGTTTCCATTAATATATATTTATATTTCAGGGTTTGTTAGAAAAAAAAAAGAGAAATTCCAGCGTTGCCAGACGCCTTAATGTGTTCTTTCTGATCGCATTCGTAGTAGAAATTTATAATATACTTTGGTATAGAAATTCTCAATCAAGACGCGATATCGATATTCTGGAATACAATGAATCATATTCTACTATATCGTGCCAACAAATTTTGTCCAGTATTGAATATTTTTTTAAAGATAAATAATTTATAAGATAAATCTGAAATACAATAGTAGCATGATTAACAAATATCAGATTATTTTTAAATTTGCCAAGCCTTATAATTTATGTATGAAAATATGTTTAGGTCTCGCGCTGAATCGAATCGATTCCTATTTTCCTGCTACGCTGTTTGCTTATGTTTAATCTAAAGAGACAAAATAATTCAAAACACAAAATATTTCACTACCTTTTGTTTCGATCCGATTCACTATATTACAAGGTAAGGTACGTACCACGCGCATATCATTTACGTGATTGCATCGGTACTAAAAGTATTCCTTTGTATCATTCAACCTGTCTTAGGTTCTGTATCGATACTTGGTTACCTGAGTATCGATACAGATTTACAGATCGAGCGCCGCTAGCTCGGCAATTTTTGGCATGTATTTTGTCAAGTGTTTTGGTCTTGTGATTATTTTGGAATTGTGAATAATTTTTACCATGTTTAAAGTAAACGTACATGCAAATGCTAACTACAATATTTATATCAAAAAATATTTGACAAACGTGTATTCAGGTAAGATACGTCATAGTTGTTTTATGGAAATTTCCTTTGTTATTAATTCATGTGTATCCCGTTAGAAACTTGTAATACTTGTTCTCCGTTAGAATTCCCGTATCCACGTCCATTTATGTTAAATGTTATAACGCATAAATATATGTATATTTTTTACTAAGAAATTATTTAAATACGAAGTAAATTTATCATGTTATTTATTTGTTTTTATTAGGTGATAATCATGGATTTAAGAAAGTTATTCACAATACGACAGCATATAAATATCCACAAGTTGCTGCCCTAAAATTGCCTACTAATGTCGTCGACATTAATTCCTCCGAAATGGGGAGATTCTCCCCATTGAGGGAAAGAGATATTTCTGGGCCAGTGATCAGTAGTTTTGCTGAGAAGCAAAATTTTCCTAAAATTGATATAACAGTGCAAGCAGATCCTCATGTTAATAAGTATGACTGCCGTGGAGCAGTCAGCCTGTCTTCATCCATGCAGAGCAATGTGCCGAGCCCTTTCACTGGGAACCATACCCATCTTAACATGCCTGGATCACAATGGGGGCAGGGATATAAGTATCTCTCTGATCATTTGCACAATGCACATTATTTAACATTAAGGAATGAGTATCGTGCGAGAAATTTCAATAATGGTATGTAAAATGTAATCTTTATTATCAGAAGCCACTAATGCTGCTAACAACATCAACTATATCAACACATGCATGTTTATGCATCATATAACTACTTAAACAATATCTATTTTGTAACATACATTAATTGTCTTTAGTCTATCGTTACACTTGAGTAAAGGACATTATTCTATGATGAGACAACTATAATGAGACTGAAATATACAACTATATGAAATTTAAATATACTATCAAGTGAATATAGTCCATTCATCCAAAATAAGCTAAAGTGGAACAAGAAATTTTAAAATTGTGTCGATGATATTATGAGCATACCATTTACATCAGAAGACCTTTTTACATCCACAAATGCTTTTAAAGCCGAACATCAGCTGGTCAACTAAAGAATTGAAAAATCATATTGCCTACTTTATTTGAAATATGTCCAGATTTGAATTTTGTGGTAATCTTACCTCAACTTACCTTTAACATTAAATTTGTTTTTTCACTATAAAAAGAGTGGATTTCTGGATATTTTTTAGAGAAAGTAAATAAATAGAATTTGTGAGAATGATTTTAAAACATAGGCTTATTTTATTATTGTACTTGAGTTGGTAGGCATGACTACAAGCATTAACCTTCACATTTGTGTTGCGATAAATTGTGCAAAAAAATTGATTATTTTTCTGTAGACTTCTTGACCTTTAATTTTGCATATATGTATGGTTTGGATGACAATGCATCTTAAGACTTTTAAATTTATATCGCAGTCGCTCAACCTACTGGGTCGGAGCTATTTTTTGAAACTGTTTTCTGAGACTACGAAAAACAAAATGATGTTACTAAAAGCTTGTTTTAATATAAATTTATTTCTTACGTGATTTTTTCGTCTTTAGAAGGTATGGTTAGAGATATGCAAATACTGCGCGAGCGAGATAGAATGAGTTTGACCGTTATTTCATTAACTTTTTTTTAATAAAGTAATGATAGAAACTCAAGAGTTAACATACCGCTAACAAATACATGGGATGAGATTATTAAACAAAATGTAGTTTATATTTTTACATTTCACAAGGTATCTACATAATTAGATATCATTTGTTGATTCTGTATATTATGATAGTTAAACACAACAAGGTTAATTACAGTGAATCTCTTTGTTCTACAAAGATAAGGCAATAGATGTCATTGCTCTGTTGTACCATCAAAGTTAATTAAAAAAATTCGTATTAACACATAATAATAATCTTTCTTGGAATGTATATATCTGCGATGGTAGACGCGTAATATTTGCTGTTCTTGAGGGCTTTTATAATTGCAGTTTTTTTTGCTATTCCAAAAAATTGCGTTTGCTTACTTTTTCTTAGTGGCGTAGTAGTGGAGAGTTGGTTAATACCGCGCGTTTGAGAATTCCGCGCATTTACGTATTGCAAATACTAAACGCTTCTGGAGCTGTCCAGGACCTAAAAATCATACTCCAAAGGGCACAGAATAGGTAAAGATAAAACAATGTGTTATATATTGTATAATTATATTGTAGAATTAATGCCCAAATGGATTTAAATACACGATCAATTTTACTGTATTATTTTGTTGAGCTAATAAAATTAAATGATCGAGTTAGGCGCTCTCCCATTTCTTTAAAATATTGCAATAACTAGTTTCTTTTTTTTTATATTTTCCTATGCTCTATGCTAAATAAATTATCTACTACTTAACTGCATTTTTGAATCAAATCAAATCCTGTCTGAATTATAAGGCCACGGTAATATCCAACTCCCCTATGCCACGGAAGAAGAGCGGGGTAGGCCCGTGTATCTCCTTTATTTGCGAAAAAATATTACAATTTCATATAGTAATTTTTTCCCTATTGCCCTTGCCTCCTAGGGCAACCTGCACCACGGCAAATTCATACCCACGGCACGCCACTGTTACTTTCTATCCTTCATTATGTTGATATTTGCTATCTTGATAGTATTGAGGAATATATTTGTTTTTCGCGAATGTGTCCATGTTTAAAAATTACATACCAAGTAAAGGTGACTCAATTGTTTTGTTTTTTATATTATTTTATTACACTTTATTAAGTACTGTCGAATGCTCAATCAAATCACTGTGTACCTACTACTTTGTCTACCAAAAGATTGCCTGGAGATCGCTATCAGCAACGAGATAGGCTATTAGTCATGTCCCATTTATTGTTGTTCCCCTTTTAAATATTTTTTGTTTTTGGTGTATATACTAAAAACAAAAAATACCGTTTAATATGTTTATTTTTTTTTATGAGACTAAACTCGATAGTCATGTAGATTTTATAGGTAACAGCATCTCAATCTAAGATCGTTATATCATCAAATAGACTGACTTGATAAGGAATTAGATATAGAAAGTTCTGTTTATATCAATCTAAGATTACATGAATGCCGATATAGCATTCCTTAACGAAATCCGATTTTAAAAGGTTCTAATGTTGTTGGTTTAACTTTTTCAAAGCATAGCTGTTACTATCGGAACAAGAAACATGAGCACAGACGCTAACCCGCCTTTGAGTGCCAAAGATAAACTCAAAAATGCTGTCAAAGAGTATGGTTCGACAGTAATAGTATTTCATGTTACTATTTCACTGCTTTCACTTGGAGGATTTTATGCTCTTGTATCTAGGTATGTTCATAATTTTGTAATTGTCCTTAACACAGTAACAATATTCTTCAAACTTAGACCATTACATAAACTAACTGGTGCTATTACTTATATATTGTGCATGCTTTCAGCTTAACTTGGTGTATTAAAAAAACCTTTAATTATTTGTTACAAGAATTTCACGTATTCCAAATTTAAAGTAATATTCATTTCATTAATAAAAAATCAATGTTTAAATGTTGTTTTTTTATTTTTTTGGCTATGCCCACTTTGATAATATTTCATTAATGCAAAAATAAAGCGGCTTTAAGATATGTCAGTATTGTAATAATTAATAGTGATTTTTTTATGTTTTTCAGCGGAGTAGATGTGGTGGCGATCTTAAAATTTTGCAATATTGGTGAAGGAACAGTATCAAATATAGCTACATCTAATGCTGGGACATTTGTCATGGCATATGCAGTACATAAGGTCTTCGCTCCATTGAGGATTGTTGTCACATTATCAGCGACACCATTTATAGTGAAATATTTAAGACGTATTGGTATATTAAAGGGTAATGTAAGGGGTGGTGGTGGTGGTAGAACGTAAATGATAAGTATACACATTATTTTAATTTAGATTTAATGTATTGAAGATCTTAATGGTTTATTAACACTTGAGTAAGTTTATTATACATGTACCATATAATTGTTTTTATTGAAGTTTGTGTATTTCATTCATCTTACATTAAAAATAAAGACTATTTTAAAATAGCTATTTTTACTTATGTTATTTTATTTTCCTCTTATTGGATGATATTCATTACTTGTTTTTTAATTAAATATTAAACCATTTAATAAGTTGTATAAAATTTCTTCAAGTGTCTGTATAACTTTAAAATGTATTTTTATATAATCCATATAAAAGTACCTACGT
This sequence comes from Cecropterus lyciades, assembly GCA_002930495.1. NCBI lineage: Eukaryota > Metazoa > Arthropoda > Insecta > Lepidoptera > Hesperiidae > Cecropterus > Cecropterus lyciades. Next base: position 756,034 of record MOOZ01000425.1, on the reverse strand, counting down.
CGTCGAAAATGCTACGTTAGTGAAATAATGAATAATTAAAATAAATATGAATATTTATTTCTACAAACTTACCTTCCTGTGCTGTGGCTCGAGTTTTAATGCGCATTACCATACTTAGGTTAGGATTAATTTTATTTCATGTGGTCCTCTTATAAATGTCATCAATTTGTTTGTTTCAATAGTTCTTATAAAAAATATTGATTTATTATGGAGATATATCTTTATAGTGTATATTGCGTTTAATTTTTTGTTTATTTCATAAATAATATAATGTCTTTTCTAATATGCACATTATTTTTTAGAAAAATTAGTGGCCTGGGATTTGATTCTCGGATCCTCGATTGAGAGGACGAGTTTTAACCATGGCTATCACTGCTATTAGAAATTAATTATCACTGCTTTACCGTGAAGGAAAACATCGCGAGGAAACCCGCATACCTGGAAGGTGTGAAGTCTACCAATTCGCACTTGGCCTGCGCGGTATGGCCTAAATCTCTCTCATTCTGAGAAGACCCGTGCCCAGCTGTGAGATAATAATGAGTTGATGATCACATTGCCTTTTATTGGAACTCAGAAGATTACAAATTTTCAGATGTTTTTCTTGATCCGATGATAACGCTGGCCATCATGGTCTACAGATTTTCTATGCAATTACGTCATAAGGGTGGTGGAGAACGATTTCGTCTCCCTGAGTAATAGTTATTACAGTGATAAAAATATTGTGAATTTCTACAACCATTCAGCACCTTTACCAATTAATATTAAAATATTTAGAATAATTCAGGCGAAGTACCTACTTTGTGCAATAAACATTTTAGTGTATGTGTATTGTTTTAATGAGTCAACTAGTCCATTATTATGCTAAATGTAACAAACCAGCATAGTATGCAGGTAGACGTATTCATAACCATACAATACACTTTTAGGTTACATGCTTACTTATATATTATACGGCATTCACGCGAATGGCGACACACTAGCATGCATATGTAAACGATCGTTCGTCATTAGCCTTGTGATTCGTCTCGGCGCTCTTGACTCGTGGATGACTTTCTATCGATTGATACGTATTTTATCATAGGCCGCCGAATATGTTAAATGCTTTGTGATCATTAAACGCACACGATAACAACGCTGGCATTTTCCCCCTAATATTTAATTTAACTTTACAATTCTGTAATGACTGGTCCTGGATTGTGCTTTGTACTGAACGCAATGCAGAACATTATTAGTAGGTATTACTTGCTTATTGATTAGGTATGCATTATCAAGAAAATATTATGTAGTATATTAATTTAAGACACAGGCTAGATGTCGATAATAAAAAGATCTGCGAAATACCAAAACAATAGGTATCCAAAAAATCATTAGGAAAGGCAAATTGTGAAAAAAGAATACCAAGTCGATGTTTTAATCATCTCATATCCTATATTATTTTCCTCCTAAATACTAAGAAAATTGTAGGTAAAAACGATTTTGTTTCCAAAAATTGCCAGTTTATTATTTGCAGACAAATATTAAAATATTTTGATAAAATAATTTACCCGTCTTTCCAATGTCTGTCTTTATGTTCGTAAGACTTTCTTCCACAACTTTTGCTGAAATACATGTTTGTATCAAAATAACACATCCGTCCACATCACTATTGGCTCCGACGTCACACGTATAATAAATCACCTAATCTTTGAACACGTTCAGTAACAGATATAAGCCATAGTTATATAGCTCTTGTAGCTTTAAAAAGATTTTGTCTCTAAAAACTTGATGAATATTATCTATACTTAATCCATAGACTAGAGTAAAAAATATTCTCACAATGGGTTATCTGTAAACGGTTCGGCGGCCATAATCATATGATCATGCTATATATTCGTTCGTATTACATTAAATACATACATTTCAGTTTTCCAAAAAAAATAACTTTCTCTTGACTCCAGTCTAGTTTTTAAAACTGAAATTACGAATTTTAGTAACGGTATATTACACGTGTACTACATTCAAAGAGCAAAACAAAATAAAGACGGTAAGATTACACTATAATGCTCTATAAAAATCAATACTTCTATCATATCTAATGTATTCCTTGACAAACTGATTACAGTCTATGCATTATTATCATAATAGGCGTTCAGATCATTCTACCTTCATTGGAATTTGCTAATTACCTATGTACCTTTAATGATATTCTAAACTAATTAAATACGTTACTGTGTTTTAATGTTGCATACTGCAATAATATGATACTATTTTAGTTATTTTTCTTCATAGCTCATAATTTATAATCTTGGACCCATTGGGGGTAAGAACGTTTGTTTGAATCTTTTTTGTAAACAATGATGCAACGTGCAACGATATCGCTCCCCAATATTTTAAATGTTTTTTTAGAAAAGCATAGTGAAAATATTTTATGTCTAGCCAGTGTATAAAAAGTTTAAGTTAGACTGGCATTTATTTCATTATAAGCGGTTACTTAAGGGGTTAAGTTAAATTTCATATATTATGTTAACGTCTAGAAGTCAAAGTAATTGTCACGTTGGAATTTTTAAATTTCTATTTTTATGTAACTGTTTCTAAATTGTTTATTCTATTCGAGGGGTATTTTAAAACCTTACATCCGAGTGCTAGGAGTACCTACGATAACATAAAATTTATATATGCCTATGTTACTACCTCCGGACTTACCTAATTTCCTTCCTACTTACATGTTTATAAAACATGTAATTTGAAATTTACAAATACAACCAGAATTTGTTTTCATTTGAATGCAGCATATTATTGTCTGATAAAAATCTTTTACAATAATAATCAGTTATCATATTAAGTAATCTTTCTAGTTAAACCTTTATAAGAAAATGGAAAATAATTTGGTATACCACAACGCTGAAGAAGAGCTACAGAATTTTGTTATTTCAGACATTGACAAATGGTAAGTTACAGTGTAATTAATTAATTTAAATATTTTCTTATTGTGATAGGTTACAATTCATGATATTATTATATTCTACTTTTCAGCAAACGTGGTTAATAACAATATTAACGAAACAACATTTTTTGAATAGTAATTTAGGCACTTTCAATAATTTAGTTTAGGTAATTCGTTAAATCCTGAATAATAATACTAGGCAGTATTTTGCTGGGACAACTTCGTCTGCTTCATGAGGTAGTTATAAATGACACCCAACATGAAGCACAGCTCGCATCTCTGGTCAACTTAACCCATTGTTGATAGATATACCGTGCAGAAATGCGCAGTCTGAATCCACACGACCCCAGGGTCGTCGATAGATTAAAACTTAAACATTTAAGCCTGTATAGGAACGTGAGCTCCTTTGTGTACATTGATTTTCTTGCTTTACAATGGTAAGAGTTTCAATGGATGTATTTGATCTGGTATATTACACTTCGCACTCTATTTCATGACTGCTCTGGACTTTCAACTAGTCTACTACCAGCCTTTACTCGGCTTGCTCAATTCTTATAAGCCACGTTTGAAGAGTTATCTCTCGACTTCTAGCATCTTTCATACTCCATTTTTTTTATTCCTAAGCGAAACAACATTTTTCGTATTCTGGGTATTTTAAAAACTCTGAAAAATAATTTCGGAACAATGTACTTAAAGTTATAAGCCTAACAAAATATAGAACTCATCTAGCTTCTTAGTAATTAATTATAAAATCAAACCACCAAATTCGTGAGGAAAATGTCTATATTACGAACTAATTTTTGAATATCCGGTTTCTTTAAGTTAAGTATGTTGTGATAAATTATCGCACAGCAACTGTGAGTTTTTTGGGATAAAGATATCATTCACCAGTGCCTAAATTACTACTTGCAAAATATCATCTCAATTCATAATAAATACCGTGGAAATCATATTTTATTGTCGTATGTCAAGTATCCTGTGCACTATTCTAGACTATAAACTGTCTCTGTGTCAAATTTCATCTAGATCTGTTCAATAGATCTGGTGTGATGTGATTAAGTAGAAAACACCCATCCGTCCTCACAAATTTTCTTTGATAATATTAAGTACAATTAAAAAGAAGTAAGAAAATATAATAAATTAGATTTAATTCTCTTATAGATTTATAAATTAATCGTCATTAATATTTTAAGGACTATCATGTTTATTAAGAGCAGTTTAAGATTTTGCATATACCAGATGACGTCAATAACATTACAAAAAGATAAGAAATTATATTAAATATTATGTGATGAATAAGTCTTTATTGATTTATAGGTTATAAAAATTGATCGACAATAATAAGTTTTTACAGACTTGACTATTTCAATTTATCTCATTAATTCTGGTTACTACAAGTTTAATAATAGCTGTTTTAGATTGTGCCCAACAAAGATACCAGACGGCGTCAATAACATTATAAAAAAGATAAGAAAATGTTTCATAATGTAAGCCCCCAAGTTTCTTTGTTTACCTATAGATAATGACGAGTATTGTTAAATGGTTTTTACTTTGTTCTGTTACTCAGTTTGAACTCAACATACATAAGTGTATCGTACTGGAATAACTAATTTTACGTAAAAAAAACTGTAGTCATCATGTTACGTCAAAGTTTGTTTTTGAAATTACTTATCGGTCTGTTATTCAGTGTATGTGTTATTTGTGAAAATTCGTGAGTATATTAATTTAAATAACATGCTTGTTATTGTATAAAATTATTAATGTATAAAATAGGTAATTAGAATCGCGCAGTTTCACATTGAATACATCAATTATATTTAAGACAATTGTATACATTGCGGGTAAGTGGACTATTTGGTTTACCCGAAATTTGCATGTAAGCCGCCCTACCATTTATATCATTACCTGTAAAATAAAATCAAGTAGCCAATAATATTACCTACCTGACATAAGTACCTAACTGATTAGTATAAATTGGAGATAATATAAAAATGTCATAATCAAAAGCTCTACATATCTACCCTCATGTTACACACAAACACCTTGCCACCTTATTTCCGGGATAAATAAATTATGTATTTTATAAATAACGTATAAACAACAATGACTGCTCAACTAACGTCTTTGATTAATAATTACTTCACCAATTTCAATATATATTAATAAAAATATTTTTCCACAGTAACATATCTACTTCAGAGGGTCGATATTTGTTTGACTTTACAAAAAACGATGATGTTAATGATTGGCAAGAACAGTCCGACACAGTGCGCAGTGTTGGAATGTCCAAGGCAGCGGTTGTATTGCATAAAAACACAGAATATAGAAGAGCCATATTTTTTGTATTGTTGAATCCTCAGCTCAATGGTGCTGGATTTGCTGGTATACGAGCAATCAGGTCTTATGACTTGACGGGTTATTCGAGTTTACAAATCCGTTGTAGAGCACAAGGGCAATACAATGGTTATAAAATAGTATTAAGACACAAAGGATTGAATGATGAACCTAACTATTCATTCGAACAGTATTTTCAGGTACTTACGTAAATATTAATTAAACAAGAATAGTATAATTATAGAAAGGTGTTCCCTCCGTACTGATAAAAAACACTTTATTTTTTCAGGGGCCTAAAGACGAATTTGCATCTCGCACTTTACCATTATCAGAATTTAAAGCATACTACAGAGGAAAACGACATAATAATAACACAACACTGGATATATCTCAAATTACCAGTATAGGCATTCAGATGTATGGTGGAGTTTATCAACCCATTAAACAAAAAGGCCCAGCGACTTTAGAAATAGATTGGATAAAGGCAATCTAAGCTATCTACAGTGCTATAAAAATATAACAGATATAATTTTTAAATAAAATAAGTATTATACATGTCTTTCTTTTATATAACCTTTAATTCATAACGAATGTCTGTAACAAAGTAGTTACAATAAATAACCAATTTTGTTCCTTTTTGTTTAATTTACCCTATGATATAATAAATAAATATATTATTGAAGATGCGAAGAATCTTTAAATAATCGTTCCACAGGTGTCATTGCTTTTCTATAATTCGTATTTGTTTTTATTTTTTGGTCCAATTATCCAATATAATTGAGCAGCTTTTCAAAATGAGAATCGGTCGCCGAAGAAAGTTTCTGATTGTCCATCTTCAATTGTGCCTGCTAACATGTCATCTCTTCTCAAAGAATTTAATATTTCATTCCAATATGTTTTCGCTTCTTTTTACTTCAAATAATGCATGCTGCGGCTGCCTGCATAATATCATCGTCATTTGAAGACATGTTGCCAACAAACGCCGGTGGAGGCAGTTTGTTGTCAGCTAAAATGATTTTTAATTTGTTGGCAATTTTAATCGACTTTATGGAGACATAGTTGAAACAAAAGTTGGTGACTTTTCGGACACAAAAGTCGCCAACAATTTCGGTGGACACGCACCTTTAGTAAAGCGTACTGCGGTGCGACGCCAATGTTTGCGGAGGGCGACACCGCTATGTATGTATGTTGGCCCTTAAATCAATGACTTTTTTCACTTTGCTTAAAACCAATAAAGCATGGAAAGGAGATTACACATATAAACCTACTAGAGTGAAGAAATCCCTGGAAAGTCATGTCAATACTACCTTTTAGTAAGAGTCAATAAGCGTCCTCCGGCTAACGTGGCGGTCCCCTAATTAAAAAAAACTTCTTAGTTGCTTGAGCTATTTATTGCTGATATGCTTTGACCAGATCCAAAATTCCATAAAGTTAGACATTTTCATCATGTGTAGGTTTATCATAGAAAATATTGTTTTCTTTTATGTCGGTTTGCTTCTTTTAGGACGTATTGACAGGGCGGGCCTACTATAGGGCAAACCAAGCGGGCTCATCAGGCGCCAAGTTTCAGAGGGCATCTTAAGCACGTCTTTAAGGGTGTCAGTTGTCTTTAATTTTTTTTTATAGTATTGAAGTAGCAAACAAGCCTGCAGCCCACCTGATGGTAAGTGGCTACTGCCACCCATGGATATCTATAATCAACCCTAGGTAAGATCAAAGTCTCACCTAAGGTTGGCCACAGATTCGTTGCAACCCCTTAGGACTAAGATGGAATGCCTCGGAAAAGTATGTCTCCCTTACCACACCCTTC
>MOOZ01000425.1:716805-735039 GCA_002930495.1 Cecropterus lyciades | reverse complement strand
GTATGGAAGTAGCAAACGAGCCTGCAGCCCACCTGCCTGCTGGTAAGTGGCTACTGCCGCCCATGGACATCTGTAATCAACCCCAGGTAACATCAAAGTCTCACCTAAGCCACAGATGCGTTGCTACCCCTGACTACTAAGATGGAATGCCTATATAATAAGTATGTCTCCCTTACCACACCCTTCAAACCAGAACACAACAGCGTATAAAACTGTTGTTATGAGGCAGAAATAGGTGTGGCGGTGTTGCTTCCGGACTCGAACCACAAAGTGTTCTACCATCTTAAAATTGATGTACGAATAAATATTCCTGCATCTGAAAATAAAAGCGCGCGAGCAAAGTTACAGAATTTTTTTTGGTTTACATCTAGGAAGTTTTAGTATAACAGGAAAAAATATTCAGTTATTTAAATTTTATCAGAAACGAATAGAAATCCTGTTTGAGTTATTTTGTTAGGCATTCACTACATACATGGCTTACGGTAGTGATGAAAGAAAATCTCTGTTATATACATATGAAAATCTAGTTCCTTTAGAGCAGAGGTTTTATCTCATAGAAAACTTTCAAAATTTACCTGGTGGACCCTCTACAGCTACATTTCTACCATATTTCCAAAACTAAAAAATGAGAATTGATTGAGAAAAAAGTGTATGTCTTTGCAATTATACTTGGTTACTAGTGATTTCAAACTCACATACAGACAAAAATCTTAAGATTATAGGAATTAGTCAAGTCCTCCAAACAATTTTTGTTTGCAATAATTGCAATGTACAGAGTGTTTATTTTTATTATGTGTATAGTTACGTAGATAGTTTATATTATGTGGATAGTTACGTAGGTTGGTTGTCTTGAAAGTCCGAAAAAAATACATAGTTTTTTATTTGGGCGGATATTCGACCATATACCTAGAAAAGTAGACGTCTTAGACACAATGTGCCTAATATAATAAAAGAAAATATTGAAGGCTCTTGCTCTGAGACTACTGACCGAGCACCCAGTAAAATAGTTATAAGTCTTGAATAAAATAAAGCATTAATTAACCATGTATAACTCATAAAAATCAACAATATATTTTTTCTGCTTTTTAAACTAAATAAATGAGTTTAACGTTAATAGGTAGGTAACACTTATCTTCTTGAAGCAGAAATACTTATACTTAGATTACAATAATTAGTCTTTACGTTGAAAAAATACCATTACAAAATGGGACAAAAATCAATATATTCATAAATAATTGTCGTATTTATAATTAAAATGTCGCTTTCTATTAAGGGTGGTAATTTCGGAAATTAAATTGTTCCATTTGTTTGGAACATTTTATAAATAAAAGAAGTATTTTAATATTCATTGAACACACAGGAAAATACAAGTCATTGAGATTAATATAATTATGTTACCTTGTACATATATCTCTATATATACACATGAGAAAATTATATGTAACTTATTAGTTATTCATGAGTTAGGTGTTAAAAGAAATTATTATCTAACTTGAGTCAAACGGGTTATCAAGCATTTTTATTACTGAATTGATCATTCATTTCTCTCGTGGTTCTTATATAGATATTGATATAGACTTTATACCCAGATTAAGAGAAGTAATTATCCTAAAAGTCCTAACGTCCCGAAGATACACTTGTATAAGTTTTGTGTAGAGGTGTTTCACTTATTTACAATATATTTGTGCTCTTATCTAACTGCATGTAACATATTCAGTTACATTTAGATATGTAATCTGACAAAGAATGTGTATACAATGTGTTTAGATTCCCCTTCTGACAGCAGCCAGCTTGACGCTTGTGTATGCGTTTATTGCGACGGTGGCGCTTGAATGTTTACAATTAAAACGAGTACATATAATATGGCGAGAGAGGGCAGAGGAGTAGCGGGGAGTCGTGGTAGTGCGACGACGGCGGCCGGTGGCCCACCTTGAGTGGGCAGGTTCAGTGGCTGCGGCTAGTCCCGTCGCGTGTTGTGGCCGGCCGAGTCATAAATACTTAACTCGTTAGACGTTAGTTGAGTGGGCGCTTCGACAGCGTACACAGGTAGCGGCAAGGGACAGCGAACATGGCTGGACCGGAGACGGCGTGGCAATGCGCGAGTTTTATGCTGTTGTTTACTATAGTAACAGAAGCAGCTTTATCCGGGTTGTATATCGACAACGGAGTGGATCAGACTGTGATACATCATTCTATGACGCGACATGAACGACAAGTGGTTGAACACGAAATATTGGAATTGTTAGGCCTCGGCGAAAGGCCACGGAGATCTCGGGCGCCACCCCTAGATCGCTCAGCACCAAGTTTTTTGTTGGATGTGTACAAGCAATTGGCAGAGGAACATGAACAAGCTCGTCCGACGCGGAGTTCGGAAATGGCCCTCAGTGGTGAAGAACAGCAGGCTATCGACGAAAGCGATCTCATAATGACTTTTCAGAGTAAAAGTACGTATATTTTCTACTAATTTACTTTTTGTTGCATACTTGTTCTTATCCTTTAAAACAGAAAATACCTACTGTTGTTCAGTTGTCGGCATCGAATGTGTACGTACATAAGAATGTTTATGAATGCAAATGCTATTTCTGTGTACATAATCTTTACGTTCTCGGAATAATGTTATTTACAAGTTATCAGTTTGCAGAACTAGAAATTGTTTAGTTCTCATTAAATAACTATATGAATTATTTTCTTGATCTTTAGTAGATATTACTTAAATTTTGTTTTTCATAAAAATTGTGTAGTCATCAGTCAACTACACATAATAACTAAATATGTTATATCAAATACCACCTAATCGCAAACTTGATATTAAGTAGTAGGTAAATATTAATGTATATTAAGTAGGTATATGATATGAATAAATTAAGGATTAATAATTATTAGACTATAGTTATCGGCTGTAATATAATTATTTTAACACAGCGTACGTATTTAACCGAACTAGAGTTATACAACAATGAAAATCAAAATATTGCAATAAGCATTCTTTCTTTCTATTCTTTCATAAGCAAACTTTCTTATTTAGATATTAAATTATGAATATTTACAAACTATTCATTAATAAAACTAAATGAAATAATACTTTCATTTGTAAGTCTACAAAATGTGATAATTATTATCTGTAAATATTTTTTTAATTTGTGAGTTAGTATTACGTGGGCAATCGGGAATTAACTGTATGTTAACTGTTTACCTGTCGATTGTCCAAATGAAGACTTTTATATTAAAACAATGGCATTCCATTTGTTTTATGCTACAAAAAACTGCAGGTAGACGTGACTCACACTATCTTGACCAATATTATTAGAGCGAGTGGTATGCCGCTGACCGTTACGATTTGGCGCCATCCGGGATAACGAGATTCCTAGAAAGAGAAGTTTTATTTTATATTGTAATAATGTAATGCGTTATTAATACAATTATATAGACATTCCCTTTACTTAACAAGTTCCACCAGCATATTTTTGTAAAAAACAAAAGTAAAAAGTATACACAAATCAATTAAATCTATACGTAGGGTCCATGTCCATCGGGACGGGACATGACGCCGATTTTTACTGTGTTCCCAAAGGAAAGTGCTTATCTACTCGTCGTGTGTTATTTCGCGATCCCATAATCGATTTGCTACTTTTTAAACCAGTATTTATCAACAATATTTAAAAAAATCGTAAAGAACTAGAAATATTTCAAATAGATCACGGTTTTCAAAACAAGTACCTATATTCGTGTAATTTAAAACATTAATTGTATAGGTTGTAAGGAATAAATAAATCAAAAGTTAAAATAAGCTACTGCATTTATTTTATTATTCATTTTAGCCTGACAATGTTTAAATGTTTCTGACAAATTACATTTTTGGTATTTTTCTAATTAAAAAAAATCATGGTTAGGTATATCAAACCGCTATTAATTAAGCAGTTAAGTGGACCTCTGACAATTCATTTTTTTCAATTTCATTTTTAAATATAATTTTACAATATTGAGTTAATATTAGACATGATATTTTATGATTTTTTTCATCAGTTTCACTTAATTTTCATACCTTTTATTGTATTTATGTAAAAAAAAAGTGAAAAATTTCCATGGTTTGAAAAAGATCGGAAATCTTCCATGAGCAATAGTAGGTACAAGTATGTAGTACTATTATATTGAGATGTTATAAATATTTAACACAATAAAAGTATGTGTCATACCACAATCTATACAAAATTCTACACATAAAAATACAGTCGAATTGAGAACCTCCTCCTTTTTTGAAGTCGGTTAAAAAGCGACTTACTTTCATATGAGGTGACCTTAGTCCTTGGGAGTAGTAACGCATCTGTGATTGTCTTCAGATAGAACCCCCGTTTTATATGAAGCTGCTTACATAATAAGTACATTGCTCAATTGGTACAACATCGATTTAAATGCATTTACATTACTAATATATTTACGCCATTGATGTACCAAATGAGCGATATGTTCATGGGCAACAGTGACAACTTACCATCAGAAGGACTGCATGCTCGTTTTTAATCTTAACAAATTAGCAAAGGAGAATACTGTCCACCTGATGGTAAGTGGCCCATGGACATTTATAATGATATATATAATTATGTGACGACCCATGTGGTGGAGCGGTCACCATACCGGTCTGACACGCAGTGGGTCCCGGGTTCGATCTCCGGTCAGACAGACATCTGAATGATGAGTTTAGATTTCTGTTCTGGGTCTTTGTGTTTGTGTATTCGTCTTTGTGTGTCCCTGGCACCCACGACACAGGAGAAAATTCTACTGTGGGGCTATGTAGTGTAGAAAGCATTTATCGTTTACTCTTAGGACCAAAACACATCAGCGTTAAACACTGCTGTTATTAGGCAGAAAAGGGTGGTGCTTCCGAAGTCTAACCACTAAGAGTTCACCATCAACTTGAAGAAAATATGAACAATAAACTCTTTATCATACATAATTAACTATTTATAACTTAAAATGACTTCATAGTCATTACTTAATCTCAGCGTCAACAGCAGGTGTTCACTGGAGTCGTTAGACAAACCGGGTGAAACTTAACTCCGCATGCACGTGTACAGTTACTTTTTATACATAGTAGGTAGTGTGACAATAGTATGTAAATAATTGTAAATTTAAATAATCTTCTTGAGTTTACGTAATGCTAGTTAAGAATCAACATGTCATCAACAAAATAGATGGAAAATTTAAAAGTGATTAAATAAGACACTATAAATAAATTACTAACTTATCAATAAAATTCATCGTACATTTATTTAAAATATGTACCTAAGTCTTACGTTTTAATTTGATAATATGAAATAGTATTCATATCCTAAGTATGTAAAGCCTGGGTTATATAGAATGTCTCAAAATTAACGCAAGATTTGAATCAAATATTAAACACAGTTTTTAGTCTTTTGATTGTTATTTTTTTATTGAATCATAAATTTAATGAGATAGGGTTAATTATGGAATAACACATCAGGCAAATGGCCTCTACGGCTTTGCATGCACATACGTATTCGTTTGTCGAAATTTTCCATGACCGTTTTGCATAAATGTGGCGGAATTTCATTGTTGTAGCGTCGAATCTCCTCCTTTAATGCACGGGTGGGTGTGGGCTTGTTGAGATAGACCTGTGATTTCAAATAACCCCATAAAAAGAAATCTTAAAGTTAAATCACACGATCTAGGGAGTCAATTCTGATCACTGAAACGAGAGAGTACCCGACCTGGATATGTCTCACGCGGTTATTGAATTGTTTCACAAGCTATATGACATGTGGCACCGACTTGTTGAAACCACATATATGCCACATCAATATCATCCAATTGCGGCAGAAAGAACTGTGATATCATGTTGCGATATCGAGGAACAGTAACAGTCACTGCTTGACCAACCTCATTTTCAAAAAAAGTATGGTCCAATTACGCCTCCAGCCCAAAATCCACACCAAACATGTTGTGGATGCATTCGATTTTCGACAATCACATGTGGGTTTGCAGAACCCCAAAAGCGGCAATTTTGGCAATTAATAATGCCATCAACGAGAAAATGTGCTTCATCGCTTAGGATGATTAAGCTCGATAAATCAGCATCCATTTGTTGATGTTTAATAATCCATGCAACGAACTCTCTTCGCTGCGCATGGTTTCTAGGCTTGAGTAGTTGAGTTAATTGAATTTTGAAAGCATAATGACCCAGAATTTTAGGGACTATACGCTGTAGAGAGCTTCTTGAAATGTGCAATTTTTGTTCACGACGTCGAATTGATGTGCCTGGATTGTCATCGGTGACAATCCAGGAACTCACTCTCAATACTCTCACGCGCTGCTTCGATATTGACATTTGAACGGCTTGTCTTTGGACGACTAGTGTATTTGGCGTCTCCAAGAGATCCAGTTTCCCTGAATTTTTCAATTAATCTCTTCACAGTTGACGAAGTTAAAGTACTATTCCGACCATATTTTGTATGAAATTTTCGAACTGCGGCCGCTAAGCTATCATTATTTTTGAAATATTGTTCAATAATAAAGACACTTTTTATGGTGTAACGCTCCATTTTTACTGACCCTAAACTGTCAGCTATAATTTTTTTTTTATAGTTGACAACACTTTACTGCACAAATGGCGACAAATTCATATCTTGCGTAAATTTTGGGACACGATTCTTAAAGGTAGCCTTCCTGGTATTGCTTGGACTGAATACATACTATCTTCTTCTTTGTTTAACTATTCCGACTTATATTGAATTATTAGAGACGAGTGTTTTGCAAAAAACACGAAGAATTTGGTGCCCGATTTTTTATGCCTGGCTATTGATCTGTATTTATAAGTTAAGTTTGGAAACTAGTAAAATGAGTCGATTTCCACGAAAACTTTATACAAAATGTTAGCGGTCTTGAGTCATAGATTTGATTCTTAACTCCAAAATATTTAGCAAAAGTAGAATTCTACGATATATTGTATTCTTCGATATAATTCTATTATAGTATCAATTATATTAAAGAAAAATTGGTCGTTCTTTGTTGTTTGTGTGAATAATAACCGATTCACACATTTAAGTCAACATCGAGCCCTGTCGTAAGTTGGATGGTTGACCGCTAGCGGCTAAATTTCATGCATGCATAAGTGCTTCAGAGAGCACGTTAAGCAGTCAGTCGCGATACTTATCAAAGTCATTAAGCCTCGATGGCGGCCATCGGATTGAGGAGGATAGACTGGGAACGTTTAAAACGAATCGTAAACCGTATGTCATAAAAAAGCAATGGGCCCAAAAACGAATAAGTTGACGTCAGGACTACAAAAAAATATCGTTCCGTGCGCGTATTCGCTCAATGCGCTACAGTTAATTTGAAGAGGGCTATTGTAATTTGGTAACCAAAATTACCTATTTTAGATTTTTGTTTTACCGTTGATATGATCAATAGCTCGAGTGCAGGTGCAGAAGAGTTAAAAATGAATATGATCTGGGCTTCCAACGTTGTTAGGAGAGACTGCTGCCCAGGAATGGGTTGCACCTAATTATAAAATATGAATGCCGATTATGGGAACACAATAGTTGTGATTGACTTTTAAAATTAGGTATGTGAATATTTAACAGCTAATAGTGTTACCACCTATGAAAAATAAACATCGAGCGCTTGAAATCAATAGAATACAATTCTTACTTGTACACAAACTATTTTGTACACCCTTCTATCCTATTTTCTATCCGGGATATTTTCCTTCAGCGGCTTTAAGGTTGTTTAGAAGAGATCGCTACTTTAGTGATAAGACGGGCTGTTGTGCCTTTATTTTTGTTATATGTTTGTTTTTGGCGTACAATAAATATGATTTATATTGTATTGTATTTTTAATTTCAGAGCATCATTTAGGAGCATTACGTCATGGGCATGGCAGGCACGTCTGGTTTGAGGTGGCAGGGGCTCCGGGCGACGCATCAGCACTCCTCGGTGCCGAACTGCGACTGCATCAAGCAGCATCGCACACTGAGGACCCCACTAGTCTGTACACAGTGGTCGCGCATCGTGTCCTTAGTGTAGATAACTTAGGGTGAGTAGCGAGTGCCAATCTGCAATGAATCAGTGAGGCGAAGAACTGATATTCTTTACTTGCGATGATGGACTTCAGCCATTCAAATACACGACATGCATAAAGCATAAAGTCATAATATAGCATATAGTTACGCAGATTAGTTATATTACGTGCGAAGAAATATAAAATATTTTACTTGCAAATATTATAAACATAATGGAAAAAGACTGTTCCTCCAAGTCATTGTAAGTGTATTAATGTTAGCGTAGATGTTAAGGCTATATACTATAAGTTTCAGTTACATCGTTGTCAAGGACTAGTTTTGCTGAATATTCACTAATACTAATAAAAACCCATATGCAGTTCAGTGTATTACATATTATGTCAAAAAATTTAAAGATGAAAAATAGTTATTTTATATCTTCTTCATATTATTTTATATTCAATTTACTGAGGTAGGTTTTGGGTTAGGTAAACGTTACGATTATTACGAAACACTATTATTGAACGAAAGTGTAATCGCGATTACAGCTAGTTTCGTACTATGGTAAAGAATTAAGGAAGGATTCCTAATACGAAAATGTTAATTTATTTTCAGAAGTTTACAATTAGAACGTGTGGCAGCGGTGAACACTAGCGCCGGCGCGGAGGGTTGGCTCGAGTTAAATGTGACCGGCGCCCTGGCCACCTGGCTGGGCGCACCCGCAGACAACCAGGGCTTCTTCATCACCATGCACCCACACTCACAACCAGGTTCATTATAGGCAAACTAAAACAAATACATTATAGGCATACTAACATTTAAAAGGGACTATAAACGCATGTTATTACGTGATATTGTAGACAACAATAATAACAATTATCTAAATAACGCGTTCTAGCGCGACTGATTTCGTTTTTATTTCAATGGCTAATTATATTTGAAAATATTTTAATATAATCAGATTATAACATTGACATTATAAACATATAATAGTAATATTGTTAAAAATATTAAAAGAAAAAACTCGACTGCTTAAAACGATTTTTTTGTTCATAATGACACATTTAATTTAACAGTAAATAGTTTTCGTTTTACAATTAGAAAGTATTACAATATATAATGTATATTTTTAGAATGCTCTGTTTACTAGCTTTCATTTGAATCATATTATTAATATCAACTTTATTTAAAAGTGTAGAGCTTCCAATAACTATGGCTTGATTTTCTGAATATTCACATTTAATCCATGCGATTCGCACCAGTTTGAGATACAAGTCAAATCAGCATTTATAATCCCGATAGTTTTTGGCAAGTCCTTAGGTTTTTGAGATATAACCTACGAATTATATCAGGGTTTCATAATCTTTTCACGAACGGTGGCTTGAACTTACATCTTTTTACAGACTTAAGTTAAGAATCTTTAGCTTTCTTGAACTTTTTTAAAACAGGGGATTAGTCTATGACTTGTTAATAATAATTATGTCTTTGCAGAGAGACATGTGAAACCAGAGGAGATCGGCTTAGAAGAAACTCGTGGTGTCACAGCGGAAGGAAAACAACCGTTCTTAGTTGCGTTCTTCAAGAATGGCCCGAAACTCGGCAGTGGTGATGCTGGAGCACGCAGAAAACGGGAAGCAAGACGATGGCGTACTCATGGCTATTCAGAGAATTATTTGAGAAATCCTCTTACAGGTTAGTGCGAATATTTTTTTCTTTCCTTTACACGTTTAATTTTTTTGCACCGTCTTTGACTTATCTGCCATTGTCCATTTTTTTCTGGTCAATAAATATTAAATAAATAAATGATATTATAATTATATTGGTTTATTATATTATATTTATATTGTATTGGTGAATAATATCTAAGTTATTATTTTAAAGCATAAATATTTTATTTTTAATTTAAACTCATACGTTATATATATTTTTTATCAAACAGCCTACCTACTTATGATACAGCGACATTAAATGCTGATTATTGGTATAATAGCTGCTTTTGAAACGCTTTTTCCAGAACTATCTTCTATTATCCAGTATTATATTTAAATTCTTATACATGTTGAATTTACTTTAAAGTAAGTTGATTTTTTTCAGATACATCACATTGGACGACAAGGAGCTGCGAAATACAAACATTGTATGTGAGTTTCAAGGATTTAGAGTGGCAGGTACGAATGTATTTTAAAATTACTCCTCTTACCTTTACACATAGATTTTAATAAACATATCAGTAAATGAACAAATATATGAACATACATATGATGGATAGGTATGAGTATCGCCATTATGTGACGTACCTATTTACGTGGATACGAATTTATGAATCTGTCAATAGTCGTCAATTTGGTATTACACTGTCTCATGGCCAAGAAAACATTAGGAAGGTCACCTCTTACCGCGATATACCTTACTCAATTAGGTCACGTATGTCATAACTATTATTGTTATTAATATAATTTTGACCTTTATCAGATCTATATGAAAATAATTAATATGAGATTTTTAAATGTAATATAAAATTAGTTACACTGAATATCAGTGTAAATAATTTTCACATAAGGTATAATTGGAACGAACATCATTATTTAAGTAGGAAACAGTGATAAAAATTGTTTTGAAATTCGGCCTCTCACTATGAGTGTCATAGGTTTTTAATTCTAGACGTTATTTATGAGCGTATTGTTTATTATCTCTTGCTTTAATGCTGAAGGAAAGAATTGTGAGGAAACTTACATAGCGA
Source organism: Cecropterus lyciades (assembly GCA_002930495.1). Taxonomy (NCBI): domain Eukaryota; kingdom Metazoa; phylum Arthropoda; class Insecta; order Lepidoptera; family Hesperiidae; genus Cecropterus; species Cecropterus lyciades. The sequence continues at coordinate 724,284 of MOOZ01000425.1, read as the reverse complement.
GTTCTGAAAAAAAAAACTATGATTCGTAAAGTCTAAGAATCGACTTGATTGGCGTTGTCACTGGTCTCCTCTCATTTATGGAAAGGACTTAGATCAGAGGTTCCCAGACCTTTCTCATAGACAATTTTCAAAATTTACCTGGTGTCGAAGGACCCCCCGCAGCTACATTTCTACCATGTATAGAAGTGGTAGAACTCTTTGTGGTTGGACTCCGGACGCACCACTGCCACATCTATTTCTGCCTCATAACAGCAGTGTTATGCGCTGTTGTGTTCTGGTCTGAAGGGTGTGGTAAGGGAGACATACTTTCCCGAGGCATTCCGTCTTAGTCCTCAGGGGAACGTCCCACAGGGGCTGCAGTAGCCACTTACCATCAGGTGGGCTGCATGCTCGTTTGCTACTTCCATACTATAAAAAAAATGTATGTGTGGCGGCGACGTTCACTATCGAAGGCAGATAAATTTTCGTGGACCCCCAATTTTTTGTCACGCCAACGTAGACCCCTGTCGAGTCTCCCGTGGACCTCTGGGGGTCCACCTGGACCTAGTTTAGATCATGATTTAAACTAGTGATTCCCAAAGTGGACCATGATCCAGATGGACCTAAACATACCTAAAGTCTTCCCATGCCACTTTACTAGATGTAGTAGATAGATGGCAGTATGAAGGTATCTTTTCCCCTGTATCGATTTTTCTACGCGTTACTAGATTGGTTTATTTCCTCCAACAGGATTGGATCATAGCTCCGGACGGATATGGCGCATTCTACTGTAGTGGCGAATGCAACTTCCCATTAAACGCTCACAAGAACGCAACCAACCACGCCATTGTACAGACACTTGTACATCTCTTAAATCCTACTCAGGTATTTACATAAATGATTTATTAATATATCTGTCTATAATAGCCATTTGAAGTATAAACTAAAATTTTAGTTTTATTTAATATGATTTAATCTTACGAATAAGAAAATTAAACAAAAACAACGTGTAAGTAATTTTAGCTTTACAATTTTTAGTAAGACATCGTGAATTTAAATGTTTATTTTAATGTAGACGACCACAAATATTGGTTATTTGTGAAAATATACGCTTATTCGTTAGCACAAAACAATTTTTATGTGCCACATATAATTTGAATTATATGTCAGAAGTAGAGGAAATAATGTTTATAGTTGATGTGCTGAAAAGAAATCAAACGTTCATGTATCTATTTAGGTTATAGCTACATGAATACGTAAATACTAGTTACGACTTACAAGTATATCTTAGTAATATTGGGGCTTTTAGACAAATTCGTTAATAGAAGACTAGTTAATGATGTTACACCAAAAACGGTTTATGAAACCAAATAGAATAGTAGGTAATCTATATAATAAAACGCTATACTGTCGTAAGTTTTTAGTGTTCCTTCACGTATCGTGAAAGATATATCGAGGTTTTCATATTAAAATGCAGTTTTATCGAATGTATGGTGGTAGAACTAATATAGTTCGACCGGGGAGATACCACAGCCATACCTATTTTTACCGAGAAACAGTTCTTGCATTTCGGTGGAAGGAAGTGGTTGCCGGCTCACTTATTTATGAGGTGACCATCTTAGTCCTCGTTAGTAGCAACGCATCTGTGATCGACTTCAGATAGAACCCCTATTTGAAGTTGCTTACAGACGTCCAAGGGCGGCAACAACCACTTACCATTAGGTGAACTGCATGTACGTTTGCTACTGCAATCTGATAAAAAAAAAACATGTATACTACCTATCCATGTTGTAATATTTATATTCTTTCTTAGGTTCCAAAACCCTCCTGCGCTCCGATTAAGCTGTCGCCGATTTCAGTGCTTTACTACACGGATGATTCCAACGTGATACTTCGCAAGTATAAAAACATGGTCGTAAAGAGCTGTGGCTGTCACTAGTTCTTAAGACATCCATATTTGGTTGCCAATATTATTAAACTAGTCTTTGAGATTTGGGCAAACTGCCGACTGTTCAAATGATACGGAACTGATATTAATAATTTTAAGATCATAATATTTAAGTCACAAATTTAGTTGTATTTTAATACGTAGGTAGGTATATTTTAAATCTGGCCATTCTATTGTCGAGGCTAGATGCTAGGAAGTATGTCGTTTGCGTTTACATAAAATAAGTAATTGCTAAACGGTGTATTTCCGATTCTGAGATCGTGGTGTGAGTTTTCAATATGAAAATGTTTTCGATTCAACACTGTGAAAATATAAATTGACAAAAATATTAAGAAAATTCTCTAGAACTTATATGATTATTAGGCCATTTTTAGTCAGGCCAGTTACCCATTAATACTTTTTAAAACCAAATTAATTTATAGAATATATATTTGAAGTCCCATTTACAACAATAACACCATACAAATTAACAATAATATGTTTTTTTTTGCATTGAAAACTTTGTTAAACTGTTGAAAATGTTCTGATACTATGATTTAACACCTTTGAAATAGAATTAGGACTGTCCATTAATTAATCTTGCTAAGTCATTTAGTTACATTCTCTTGCTTTTAATTGTAGTTAGGCGTTTCACGATAATCTCTCCGTAACTTTATCTCAACTGTAACTAATGTTGTATGTGTAATAATATCGCTATACTTGTACTCAAAATAAAACTTACTTAAAAAATAGTTTAAAAGTGTCACATAAACACGCAAATAGCTGGTCTCTCTACTTTTTAAGTATATATATATATAGAGTCATCGCGAAAAATACCTATTTGTTAATTTACTGCCCTCTAAAAGTTTTACTATATGCGTAAGTTGATTTGAAAGGTCTTTTCTAGTATACAATGAATACATATGAAAGTTGGGGTTGTAAGATTTTTCCTACCCCCAATAATTGCCGTCCTGGTCTGGGCGTCCTTTCTCTTCCGGCACGCTACGCTTTTGCTTGTCGTACAGAAAATTTTATATTGTGATTCATTTACGACGTAGGTTACGTAATAGTTTAAATTCAACATTATTCTTATAATTAAAGCCAAACTATACAGGGAAGTTTCGTAATTATTCGTGAATTTCTCTGTTGACATGATTTTGCTAACTTGAAGATAATAAGGACGTATGCAGCGATACGTTATATGTAAGTATTTATCTTTCCTCTTATATCAAGCACATGTCTAACTATAGATTTATATTATTATAACAGATAAAAACAATACCGTTCAATATTATTTTGTCACGATAATATTTATTTTCCAGTGGCGTATCACGCTCTAAGTATTTTGGTCAGTTGTATACATTATATTTTCATTAATGCCCAAATTTATTTAATCAAAACCTTATCTATAAGATTTTACTTGTAAAATCAGTACAGTGATTGTAAATGCGTATTAGACATATTTTCTTGTAAATTTGAGTCATACACATATATATTTCATAACAAAAAGCAATGAGTCCCTCCACAGTTGAAATTATTGTAGATATTATTTTTTTCACGTGCCAATATACAAGTCAATAATATAGTTAAAAATGTAAGTCGTTATTTGATAAGATGTTATTCGTAATATTTTTGGATCATGTACATTAATGGAAATATTAAAAACAATTTTAAATCAACTTGTTTCATTGTACGTTTTTTTGCTTCTCCGTCAGCGTTTACCCTCTACATATTTCGCCTCTGCGTCATCGGTTAGTAACAATATGTTATTTATCACAAAAAATAGTAGTGAAGTTCTGCACAAACTTACTCAATCCATTTCTGAACTGGCCAGACTCTAGCTAGTAGTGTTGCTAGTCCACTCTGAATCACGTCACCAACCTATAATTTAGATTTAAAATGAAAACAATAAATAATTATAGTTTAATGCTATATAGGCCATAGGCAAGAGCACCACGCGAGAGAAAATAATAGAAAAGAACAATTGGTGGCTTTTCATTTCATTGTGAATACCATAATTCACACTAAAGTCAATGTATATTATGCTTACCAATATTAGCGCTCTCGCCCAAAGTTGACTGACAGCGAATACCATTAGGCATTAAGTTCATTCTTTGTAACATTTACGGTGTTAAAAAATAAGAAATAAATAAAACATAATGTCTCTTGAGATAAATGCATGTACCAGAACCGTAATCAATATCCTCCGGCAAGCCGTAGCGATCGTTAAGTGGTAGTAGTGAATGAGTAGGTACTTTTCTAAAATAACAAATTTTTATTTGTATATTTGTGCCTTTGTTATGAATGCCTAGTGTCATTATAAAAATGTTTTATTATATAGACGTACTCATGTAACTAGTAAACCCATTATTTTTCATCGTCACAACGCAATTGGTTGTTACCTCTACATAACAATTGCGTTGTAACAATCTTGTGTTCAAGACCGATATGTAACATAAGTTAACAAGGGACAAAACTTTAAGTTATACATTACCATTGGTAATGCTTGTATAGTTTATTATTAGTTACTGTAATATTATTAGAAGAGGGTGGTAAGGGAGACATATATCTGTGGCTAATCGCACGGTTCTAGTATGGGTAATCTAAACTAGGGTTCAATACAGATGGCAAAGAACAAATGCTTGTTCATACAATAAAGAGATAAATACACGAATACAATAAAGAAAAATTTTAATAAAAAAGCGAGTCTAAAAATGATGTAACACAATACTTCGAAATGCTCGGCTTACTTACTTGTACGACTTGTCGATTTTGTTATATGACCGCCGGCACAACCGGTTTCAACCACAAGGTCTGGATGTTCAAATATTAACTTAAAGAAATAGCGATGATGCTAGACGAAAAATTTGCATGTTTTATAATTAGTATGTATATTAATATATATGGCGGTGTAACCTATCGCTTAATAGTTGCTATTTTCTGGGGTTAAAAGAAAAAATGTTACACACTCGTAAACATAAAATAGTTATGACACATTTTAACTTACTTCTTACTATTATAAGTATAATAATGTTTATGTTGACCAGTGTGTAGTTAATGCATTTTTATTCATATTGACATGTAATATAATAGCAGAATACATTTATTTTTAATATTTACATTATATAAAGGATAATGTTTTTATGATTATAAAGTTCATAGTAATACATACAGTTACCTTTTAAAATAGCCTTTAATTTTAGTTTGTGCTCGTAATCTGATAAGGCGCGTACGATGAAAAATATCGTTATCTTCCAAGAAATCAATCAATCGTTTCATATTTATCAGTATTTGATAAATAGTTGAGCAGTCATCTTTGTCGCATTATCACTAGAATATTATTTACAAGCCAATATTAAGTACGCGTAATATTATCACAACGATGGTGTACGTGCATTCGTTCGTAGTGTTTGAAATTATAAGTGAATACTTTTGCTAAAGTTTACAAAAAATAGCGTAGGGCAGTTGCAGGAAGTTACGTCAAGAACTTCAAGGGCGCAGCAGCCTCCGGCGTTGATCAAGAGAGCTTCGAAGCCGGCGTTACTCAGCCGCCGTCGATGAGATACAACGCACGCCCCATACCTCGTCCGCTGTGTAAACAATGCTATGCGAGACGATAGATAATCACCACCTGTTATAAATGAATATAAAATATTTGTGGGAGGACGCGCTCTTTAACCAGAAATATGTTGTTCTTTATTGTTCTGTGTGCATTAATCAGTGCAGCGACGAGTGCGAGCGACGTTACTACATCTCACAGTGATGGTTACGAGTCGGTGTTCCGGAAGTGTTGTCCTACGGGCCAAGTGCTTGTTAAAGTTTTCAAGTTCGATACAGATTACAGTGAAACATTTGAGTGCATAAATATTGAAAACCCATACAATATTTCTGTACCACCTCTTCTTATTGGAGACAACGTCGATGTTCGACATAGTTTTCCCACTAATTGTAATAATTTGCAAGTGATTCAACATGTTGATGTTGAGTTAAACTTAACAGTGTCGGAAAGTAAGTGTTATGACAGACTTGTCGCGGAAATTGTCAATAGTACCTTAAAACAAAACATTCCTAAAATTGTTACATTAAAATGTAATGAAACAGAGACTGAAAAGCATTATAGCTCTAAATTGAATATAGAACACCTACGTAAATGTTGTCCAAGAGGACAGAGTTATGATATACAGTTCCATGTGTGCAGAAATTCTAGCCAGGATAATACTGAACACAAATTATTAAGCCAGTTAAATATGCGAGAGAATTACATTTACGAGGTGGAAACTGGTCTTAAGTGTAAATTCGACGAATATGCTGTAGATTTGAATGACCGTACTTTTTCATTTAACATAGACGGAAGTAGTTTGACTGCAATAAGCATAAATGGTAAATATAGAAACAGATTGACACAAGGAGACTGGTGTATAGAACAGAGGTACGATAGTGATGGATTGATCGCTCAAGTGTGTACCCGGGATTGTTCGGCATACGGGGCATTTTGCGTAAGAAAGTGCTGTCCCCCGGGATATAATTATAGGCCTCGTCATTGTTCAAGTTTTGCCAGTGAATGTGTGCCTTATGTGGACGACAAAGTATTTTTTAATTTATCGCAGTATATGAAACCTTTAATCGAAGAGAATGAATACTTAGCGGGTAAGTGAAATCATAAATAATTGTTATTTATTTCCAAGAAGCTATTAACTATTTTTTACATTTTATAGTACATCTTATAATAATTTTAGCTTGTTTACATTACATCATGAGAGTTTATTTTATTCTTAAGATTAGATATAGGCATCAAATTGAAGTGTTTATCTGAAATGTCAAAATATAATGTTTCAATGATATTTGTTAATTTTTTACGATACCAAACTATTTCTAATCTAATCTATTAACAAAATATGTATTTTATTTATAAAATTAACGACATAGTTGTGGGCCGCATGATCTATTGATGTAAATGTACTAAGTAGTTGTTAATAATAGGTAGGTTGCTTGAGTGTAACAAAACGAAGGGATAGAAAGGATTTGCTAACTAGCTAAGGATATGCATGCATGCTAGCTAAAGATATACTGCAAGATTCTTAATACAGTATCCGTTACTTCGTACTATATCAGTGAAATACTTTTTGATACTTGTAGGTATACTTTACATTTTAACGAGATCCTTCCGCAGCTTCTTCTCCATAACAAATTGCCTTGCGAACTGTAGGGAGATTTAATTGACGTCAAAAAAGACTAAACTATGAATAAAATATTTTTGATTTTATTTATAAAAAAAAATCTTAATATGTCACTATCAGCCTATTCTACTTTCGATCCAAGGAAATCTAAACATGAACAGAAGCTTTTACGAGAGCTTCTTTTTGCATGACACCTTTATCTTTTTATTGTTAAAAGTTACCTCCTAGCTTATTCCCGCGGTTCTGCCCGCTTTGGTCACGTTTATCACGGTAATGAGTATGTTATACGGAATATACTGTAGTACGGAAATATGACCATGTCTCAGAATATCGCGCTTAATTCCAGTTGCTCCCAATTCGCCTTCGCCGAAATGCTCACATTGTGTCTCTTCTTTA
>MOOZ01000425.1:679571-694001 GCA_002930495.1 Cecropterus lyciades | reverse complement strand
GGGGGGGGGCATTTTAAATATCACGACAATATGTGTATCAAATGAAAGCTGGTATAATATATATATCAAATGAAAGCTGGTATAGTATAATAGACCATTCTAAATTTATATACTTATATTGTATATTGAAATACTTTTACTTGACTTGAAGAAAACACATAAATACATAAAGCGTTAAATATATAATAACGTGATAAATATATATCTTATTTATTTAATCATTTGCTTTAAACATAATCCATAATGTATTAGTAATTACAGTAAACTTAAAAAAACTACATATTTTAGTAAAATATGTGAAACAAACAAAATATTATTAACCATTTTCTGTACGACATTCTTACAGATGTGATGTGCAACGAGTTCCAATGGCACATATAGGGCTGTTTAGCTTAGTACTAACGACGCTTAAGAGACCATTAGCGCTGCTATTCAAGCGTTGCATCAGGGATGCGGTTCTCTTGCGTACAATTGCATAAAAATCATCTATGCGCGCTTCAGTGAACATCCCCGATGCACTACAGTAACGTGGCAGCCCCATAAGCACTTTAAAAGCGTCATTGTACTGGACACGCAGAACGTTATTTTCTTTTCGCGAATCCTTCTGCGACTGTTCCAGAGGTAACAGGTGTAAAAAGATTGGCAGTATGACTCAAAAAGTGTAAGTTTGACACTACTGTCGCCTCGTGCAAATCTACGGGCCAGCATATTGCATCTGACAGCCACCGCCCTGCGCTCCCTCTCTAGATCGGTGTCATCTGAGCCATCTTCGGTGACCCAGTGACTAAAGTATTTAATTTTTTTTCACTCTAGAAAGTAGTAAGGTATACGGGTAGTACAGAGGAAAACGTTTTGTTACCAGCTTTGAATGCAAGCGTCTCACTCTTCTTAGCGTTATACCTCAGTCCATGTGTCACCGAGTACTGCTCACAGACCGACAGCATTTTCCTCAGACCGCTGATTGAAGGGCTCAGCAACACTATGTGGTCGGCATAACTTACATTGTTAAAGGATTTACCATCTATAGAGCATCCGACATCAGTGGCGCTGAGCTTATCAATCAGGTTATTTACATATAGATTGGAAAGTGTAGGAATCGTTAACCCCCCCTGTCTCACACCACATCCCAATCCATATGGATCCGAGTACACACCAGCCCACCTTACTGAGTTGATCTGATTTCCATACCCAAATTTGAAAATCTCGATCAACTATGCTGGTATATCCATCTCATCGTCTTCCATAGCACGTCATATGAGACCAAATTGAAGGCTTAAGACAAATCTAAGAAGCACGCATACACAGGTGTCCTCCTTCCGGTGTACTAGTGGACCACACTTTTTAGGCAAAAAAAGCCCTGGTCTAAAACCAAATTGACCTTCGTGGAGGTGCAAGTGTTTGCTAAGGTGTTGCTGTAAAAGGCTGTCTATTATGGAAAAGATCGTTTTAAGCAGTCGGGTTTTTTGTTTTAATATTTTTAACAATGTTATTAGTAATCAGGATTGAAAATTAACACGATATTGGTTGTCATCATGACATGGCTAAATATCAGCGTTGCTAGCTGGTTATGGCCGCCCCTAGCTAAGCTTGCGCCCTAAAGTTAGGAAAACTTGAATTTTTTTTCGTTAGACCCGCGTGGCGGAGCAGTTACCATACCAGTTTGACATGCACAGATCCCTAGCAAGGCAAACGATCTAAACGATGAATTGGAATTTCTGTTCTTGGTCTGGGTGTTTAAGTAGTTGTGTAAAAAATTTTAGTGTAGGGATATTTGTGTAGAAAGCGTTATTGTTTTTAAATACATCGTTTATTTTTCTTATGTGTTCGGCAAAATGTTTCTAGCACCTAGTCGTAGACACTGCTTAGATACCCATAATACTGCTTTTATACATATTTATCATTACACAAAAATACTTATTACATTATTTACAATGTACACATATTATTTACGAGTAATTAGCTAATAGTAGAAAATTAATTGCATTTCAAGTACTTAGTACCTAAATTAATGCAAGATGTTTAGTTCTAGCTATTATGTAGATTGATTTTGTAGTTCTTATACATGAACTGCACTTTATACATGCATCGCACTTTATACTTTATACATAAATAATTTTATTACATTACAGTTCATGGTTAGTTTGTGGAACTATGGTAAAAGTAGGTACTAAGAAATATATCTGACTACTAACGACGTCATTACTCAGTATGTATTTGTTGTTCTAAAATTCTCATTTAAGTATAGAAAATGCAAAATTTTATTAACGAACATACGGTCCACTTAATTGCAGGTCACTGCATCTGATGTACATCAGTATTCATCCTCAAATAGCTTTAGGCACCCAGAAATATTTCGGTACGGTGAGGCGAGGTACGATGTACTGTGCCACGTGGAGACGGCTCTTTTTATTGAAATATTTTTAAATATTTTCGCAGAAACTAGTGATAAAAATTGTTTTTATTTGTACTGCTGTACCCCGCGGTGTCACATAAAGAAATGTCTATTATAATTAGTTCTTTGTTCTCCAAAATATGATATTTTGTTTTGCAAATAAAAGTTTTGCAACATATGATGTATAGATATGCAAAATTTCCATTTTAATTAAATAGGTATATGGACAGGCTACCGTTGGGTTTTTAGAAAACATTAAGATATATTATTTACTTTCATAGCTATAATAATATATATGTAAGAATTATAATAAGATAAATGTAAGAAGACACTTTTCGGGAAAGAATTCATTGTATTTTTTTTCTTGCATCCAATACGAATCAAATGAGCAGATATTTCGTTGTGAATGAAACAAAAGAGCAGTATATACGATAAATAATATTTTATTGATGTTTTTTTATCATTTTAGCTTTTTAAGCATCTTTTAACAAACATAGTTTAACAATACTCGGATCGTTTAACAATTACTTATTTATACGATTAATTGTAATGGTCCCTATAATAACTAACATAATACTTCAGTAGGAATTAATACTACTAAACTATACTATTTATAAAATTATCTTCATTCTCACTAAATAATAAAATCAAATGTTAAAATATAAATACAAAAATTAATACAATTGGGTTATTCGACACTGTACCGTAATTCTTGCAATCCGAAACAGCAATTGATATAAAAACAATTCTAGATATTAAACAATTGCGTATGTAATAGAACTTGTAAGTTAAATGTGTGTGTGAATTATTTTATTTTTCGAATGAAAAATATACTTACGATAAATCATTTGATATAGACCTAATTGAAATAATACATGAATACAATTAAAACCATTTAATACTTGAGTTTTCTGGACTGGTAACAGTAAAACTTACGTAAAAATTATCTGAAAAGCGAGGTGTATCATTTTTAGCTAAGTTATTAAGTAAGTATACATATTTATCACAGTTATTATACACTATACTAAGAAACTACCCAATGGATTCCGATAACAGCGAATAACATTCGGAAATAGATGATTTATATTTTAAATATGTTAAATGTATAAAATTTAAGTACCAACAAAATAGTCTTTAATTTGTTAATACAATAATATAAATGGAATGAATATGCATGAGTGTTTTTGTATGATGTAAGTGATGGTCTAATACTCTAAATACGAGCTTATGTAAGAATACTGTTGAATCAATTAAGGTAACAAATACCTAGTATGTTATAATATAGAAGGAAAACATTTAATTATTTAAGTATTCTTTAATTATAAAGAAAGGTTTTCAACAAAAAAGAACCGTCCTTGAGGAAATATGGTATGGTCGTAATGCGATAATATGTAATGGTGGTCATACTGGTGTTGCAATATGTTATCAATGTTGATGGAAAGATATGAATTGGGTCCATGGGGAAATCTTAAAATAACGTTACTTCTACGACTTTTTTATTACATTTGCATAGATATGAATCTCCATGGGACATTAAAGTGACCTCGGTAGTACGACTGAGTTAAACCATTCAGGGTAATTAATATTATTAGAATAGACATTTAGAATTATGGCTGTACCATATATCTGGTTCCTATGATATGTAACCATGAACAGAGGTAGTCTATTTTCGTAACACATTTGCCACCTTATTCAAATAAGCTTAGTAATAGTATTTTAGGTATCGTACATTTTGTTTTATTTCTCCTTAACAAAATTATAATAGTAGGGGACGTAATATGCAATTTTAATATAGTGTTTAAAAATACGGGGATTAAAGGCTTTTCATGTTCCCAGTCGATTCGATAGAAATAAGATCTTTTCACGTATAAGAACATAAAATTGTGACGATGAAATTTGAATGAAAATCCATTTACAGTTTATATACACACATCGAGAAATTGTAATTTTTATCGTGTAGGTCGGTAGTTAAAGGTAATTGTAGTGTGTGTTAACTGGATTTGTTTATGAGCGTTCAAAAGATTTCTTTTTCCCGGCATTAGTGTTATTTGTTAGTTTATACAGACATTGCTACAAGGTCTTGGCGTGGTGAGTGTTTTACACAAACGAAAGTTCGAAAATTCATCATTCCTTGCGTTTCGTTTGTTCCGCCATTAATAAATTATGACGTATGTAATATCTTTGGGTTGGTATTAGTGTTCCTAGTTGCAAAAATTGGTAGTCGCTTTGCAGCAATCTGCTACAAAGCGGATAATAGTGAGTTTAATGACATGGAGATAGTTGGGGTAATATCGGAACTGGGGTAAATTTAAGGTCAAAAAGGCTATAATTTATTTAATTGGCAGCACACACAGTGTATGTCGGCAATTTTAAAATATTTCGATAAATTAGACTACAATTTCTATCGTTGGGGTTTACCTCAGCTCCGATATTAACTCAAGAACCTTAATGGACGGTGGTTTCACTACTCGGCTAGGCGTCAAGTGCGATGGTTTGGTTGCACGGTGACGGGCGCGGGCGAGCTGTGCGCGGCGGGCGAGGGGACGGCGGGAGCGGGAGTAGCGGGCGCGGGAGCGACAGCGGTGGACGGTACGGCCGCGGCGCTCTCAGCGGAGTTCGCTGCCAGCTCCGCTTCCGCATCCCGCTCCGCGATCTCCTCCTCGTCGATGATTGAGATGTCGCGGATGGACGGACGGTGCGATCGTCGCCAACCTGCAACATATGTCGTAATAACTTGACTTGATTTTGGTGTACAAGCCGAAATTAATTAACGTGGGTTTTAGGAAACGTGGCTCAGAAAAGTTAACTTTACTTGTAGAATAATTCGCGAGTTTAACAGTCAAACATGAAAATAAATAGAGATATAGATATACCGTGTATATTTTAAATGGCATAAAAATGTTAATAAGCATTTAAGATTTTGATGATTAATTTGTTGTCAAAATTGTTCAAATATCTCGAGACTACTCTAATATACGGTAAACTGTGAGGGGAAAATGCGGCATATTACAAAATACATTACTCATTATTGATATTTATTGTATGACAAGCTGAGCCCTGCGGTTATACCCGCGTTTAAATACATCACACCGCGTCTGACATACATACGATTTTAACATTATAGCATTGTTTCAGGCATGATTTACATTAGCGGCAGTGGCAATGGCTGCGTGCGCGTAGAGCGCGCGCGGTTTCTTAAGTTTTATTTTTTTGTGTGGAACTCTAATTACATTTTCTAAAATAGAAGTAGCCTAGATAACGCCTTATGACATCAGCTATCCAGCAGTGCAAGTCCCGTCAAAATCGGTCTAGCGGTTTCAAAGATTACATTTCAGATTCCATAAGAAACAGATAGACAGGCAAAATTTTTAATAATTGATGTTTTGTTATTAGTATTGTATATACTTCCATATGCATTTTATGAAAAGATGTTAATTTGATATTACAAACACTTCAATTTTATTTATATGTATAGATAGATGGTTTGTTAAAAAACAGATAGCTATTCGTACACATTTCGATAAAAAAATAATATTTCATTCAAAAGTATCTTCCTCCTAACACTTAAGCACAGCAAAATACTATATAAAAATATATTCTAATAAAAAATTTACGATATTACTGTTTTCTAGTACATATGTCTGTACATATGTCTATGCGTCGAATTCAATAGCGTAGGATTTTTTTTACTTACAAATGTAATTGTTACAGTCATTAATAGATCACCTCATTAAATTTATATAACTATCACAATAAGTAACTAGATTCATTTATCGCTCATAAATTATTAAATTCTTAGTAAACATTTGTAGATAAAAGGCCAAAGTGCATTCGATAAACACATTTTGTTTTTGTAATTGTAACTGTTCCCTCTACAAGGTTCCAGTTGTCGAAATGTTTGCCATTAAGTCGGTTTATTGGGTAGGAATACTTTCTACTCTGGCTGTAATATGCCATACGTGTTATTCAATAAGTGATGTAAGAGTTGAAAATGTGTCCACGGACAACATCAGTGAAATAAATTTAGAAATTACGTTAGACTCCCCAGAACTGGAAGTTACAGAGGAATCGGAGAATATACACGTTCAGTTTATAACAGAAACTTCTGGTACAATCGTAAAAAGTGGAGAAACACAAGATTTTGAAAGTGACCTTGTTGAACAGTGGATACGAGAAATATTGAGTGATAAAAAACAACAAACAAATATTGAGCAACCATCTAATAAGAAGAGAGTTACTCGTCAGAGTAATGCCGGATATCACCTATATCCTACACTGCCAACAAATGTTTATGGAAATTATGGACCTTATAACCCAAATAATGCAACAAACGCGTATTCACATGGACTGCAGCCACAATTTAGATTGAATAATACAAATCAAACTTACTACAATTACCAGAATTTCACGCACCCTGGCACAAACTTTTCGGCAAGTTCTCCGAATCCATACAAATATAATAATCCTCAATATCCATATTATAATGGTAAAAACCCTTCATATCCTCAAAATAACAATAACCGTGTTAATCCAGGTGCAACTCATAATATTGGTTACCCATATAATAGTTCTTCTACTAATTATAGCATAAATCCATACGCTGTCCAACCAACTACAAGACCATTCCATCAAGGAGTGACAAATAATCCAGCCTATCCTTCCTATCCTACAACTAGACCTTATTATCCAGGATCCGTATATCCTGGGACACCAAACAATCGGACCAATCCTGGTTATATTCAAACAACCCCAAGACCTCCTTATATTGTGAATCCTGCGTATCCTCAAGCGACTAACGGAAATAATAGACTTATTTACTCACAAACAAATCCTAGCAACACTCAATCAACTAACAGACCAATTTATCCAGGGGTATCAAACAATGGTTTTAATCCCGGCTATCCTGGTTCTTTCCCTTACCCTGGCAATCGTTATAATTCTACTCCGCCGTCTCACAGTTCCAGTCCCTATAATAATTTACCTACAAACCCATCGCCTTATAACTCACAAAGTGGACATCTTCCATATAATCCGAATTATAGTGTAAATAACTCTAGTAGACCATATGGAACAATGCCAGGATTGCAACGTCCTGCTAATAATAGTGGTCCTTATAATTCTTGGAATCCTCAGTCGCAAGGTTACGGACAAACTGCACAGTATAACAATCGACTAGTAAATAATACAGCATACAATCCGTTAGGTAACTTAACATTACACAATCCTAACTCAAAAACTCCGCTTTACAGACCGAATGGTAATTACCCAAATAATTATACGCTATCGCCGAATCCCCAATATCCTTCAAATCAACCAAACGGCCCTTATTCCCAAAATAATTACTATTCAGGTTATCCCTCTGACTGGAATAAGCAAAATCCTTCCCCGAATCAGTATAATGCAGAAGATAGGAACTTTTTCTATCCGCCGCCGAATAACGGGTCCAGTTACGACCCTCGTAAAAATCCACCAGAACATTTTTCGTATTCTCATTGATTATATTAAACTTGATATGGTTTGTTTAATTTCATTTTAATTATTGAAATAAAGATATTTCATGCAAGGATTTTTAGTTTTATTGAGGTTTTTTACATATGTTTCCTACAATAACACTTACCGAAAACTAACTTCGGTGAAATTATGAATCAATGTTATTTTTACCCAAACTAAACTATTAAACAACAAAGAAGTTTCTAGTTACACAAAACAAATATTATTTTTGTGATGAAATAAAATTATTGAAAAAACAAACGTTGCTATAAGTGTTTGTCATTGTTTATAATGAAATGAAATTTGGCAAAATCACGTTCATAAATGAAATGTAGCTTGAAGCATATACTATCTGTTAGAGAAACAACGCGGTCGATATGCTATGATTTACAATTTTATGTAATTTTTGTGTATTTTCTATATTTAGACCAACTTGTAATGATTATATTTAGTGCAACTTGTCATTTGTAATTATTGAGTGACCGCTATTTTCCATATCTTGTGTATATTATTTGCACACGTTGCTTACCTTCAAGAACAGGTGGCTTAGTAGTCTTTGAGAGAAGGCGAGGCCCAGTGATGGTAATAATGATGGCTCCTAGCGGCGCGGTGAGCACAATCGACATGATGCACACCGTGATTATTACTTCCGCATACTGGATCTCCTGTGTCATGGGTTTGTCCTCCGTTATCATTTTGCGGACTTCGTCGAGTGCCACTGGCGCTAAGGCAGCCTGGAATAACAAATGCGAAATTGTATGTTATAAATGTGTACGCTTTCTACACTTACACACTAGTACCTGATATAGAAGTAGCAAAAGAGCATGCAATCCACCTGATATTTAGTTGTCTCTGTCCATGGACATGTGTGCATATCTGGGGTTAGATAATATAAGCGTCTCTTTTATTTTCCTCGAATAAGTGTTTCCCTTACCACCTTTCAAACAAGAAAACAGAAGCACTTAAAACTGTGATTATCAGTCTGAATTAAGTATGTGGTGCTTCCTACTTAAAAAATGTACCATCTTTCAATACATACTAGGAAGAGTCAAGATTCGTTAAATACATGGTACAGATACGTTTATTAATAAATTAATTATAGTGATCCTAGGTCTTAGATTTTTATTGGTACATTATAATAAAATTGTTATTACTATTATTGTACCATTATAAAAGCAATAAATTAATGAACAACAATATTCCTCGGAAAGAATAAGATAGGAATTCAAAAGCTACAATATTCCAATGATTGAACTTCAGCAGATTCGTTGATATTTGGTATATCAACGTGCGAATACAATGTAGTACCTGCACTGTCGCCTTAGCCATCCAGGCGAAGCCGACGAAGATCTTCTCCTTCATGTTGAGGTTGCTGCGCACCGCCGAGGCGCTGGTGACGAACGCACGCAGCACCACGCACGTCAGAGTAATACCGGTGCACACCAGCATCAGAGATGGAGGCAATTCTGAAAGCTAATGACAGTTGTGTTATTACATGAAATAAGAACAAAGATACAAATTAAAAAAAAAAGCGAGCATATAGTAATGGTTCCAAAGTTCCTCATAATCATATTAGTACACGCCGCTTTTTAAAATTCATGATTAATTATATATTCAAATGCAACGATACACGGTTTAATAAAATATATTTAAATATTATGTCATATATAAAAAAAATGAAAACTGTTTGTAAAAAGGAAATAAAAAAATAAAAAAATGTATTATATTCATGCTACTGATTTTTTTTGAACGTTGACTTATATTTATTGTTTATACAATGTTTGGTGTGTTTTTAGATTGTAAATTTGTGTTATGTACCACAACTTGAGCTCCAGTTACACCAAACAGCATTGGCTCGAAGAACATCCAGAATATCTCAAAAGCAGTTGCCACTGGGTTATCTTCTATCTCCCAGCCTAAATCAGACCAGTTCTTGCAGGCAACGAATGCGAATGCAATGACTGCAAGTGGACCTATAAGGAAAAAAATATTTAATTAGTCTAGTTATAAGAAATAGTTGTTAGACTTATGAATCAGTAAAACACATCATGTTAATAGTATCGAACAACGTACCACCACCGCTCCAGCCTATTTCCTCTGATCCGATGATACACACTAAGCCTCCAGCAAGGAGAAGCAGGACCCTCAGTGGTACCAAGAAAGCGTCGTTTCGTTCTGGGATGTATTTTACCAAATATCCACACAATACACCAAATGCGATACCAGCCACCACACTCAAAGGTCCCTGAAGAAAAAACGCATGTTTTCATGTATTTATTTGTGAGAAATAATAATTTTAGAAATATCTTACATCATAATAAATAATAAAATCTAAAATAATCTCTAAATCTTTAAATTTCATGAAAGTGAAAAAGAGAAAGAGAATAACAGCTTACTTGAATGACATTCATAGTCAGAGAGGAACTGGAGAACATGACAGAGCTGATAATTCCGAAGATGGCTACACTAGCGGCGTCGTCGATCCCGGAGACCGCTAGCACGAGAGTAGGGATGCCCTTTGATACACCGTACCCCTTGCCTCGGAGACGAAACAGACATGGCACGATGACAGCTGGGGAAACTGCCGCAAACAGCGAAGAAAGAAGGAAAGCTGGAAAAACAACAAAATTGTTCCACATTATTTCTTTATGGTTAAAACAAAATGTTTAATTTTTACTATTTCGTTAACTTTTTTTTGTTTTGTTTGCTAGTTAATTTTGACTTTTAGTGATATCAATATAAAGTTTGAAATCCATTTCATTAGTATCATTATGTTGGTTGCACATTTAGTATTACGAATAGTATATATTCTGATCTAAGTTAAACTTTTAAGTTCATTAGAGTTATGAAAAGTTGATGAAATTTAATATTCATAAATCTTAGAAGCATTAGAATTTTTTTCACCTGTCATTAGAATTCATCGTGTATTTTATCTTTGTCATTTATATATCTAAAATAAAGTCAGGTTAAAATATTTAATTCATCTAAATTAACTTTACGTACCCCAATTCCAAGGCAGTCCAAGAAGCAAATTTGCCATGACTGCACATAAGACGCATTCGAAGGTCCATGGCACAAGGGCCAATTTTATAACTGTTAGGAAGAACTTCTTCATAGCTATTGGGTCCAGGTCCAAGCCGGCTCGGGTTAAAATTATTGTTAAAGCTATTTTTCTGAAAGAAACAAGAAACGTAAGTATTAATTGTTAATGCAGATTATAACGCCAATAATTTAGACGAATTTTAATTTTTAGATAAAGTAATCTGAGATTCTATGGCTAATGTTTATAACTATTCACTTCATATTTTTGCTTTTTATACTATTTTATGTATTATAGTGATCAGGGACTTTTATACAAATATAAGTATTACTTATTAGTGTATAAAAGTCCCCATACTTATACTTACTTATTAAGTAAGTATAAGTACACAAACATATGTGGTATAGTACATGTTATGGTAATCATTGCGCCACACGACTTTATTCTTATAACCAATATGGTTACATAAATTAAATGCGGGGTAGTTTATTAAGATATATGTACATATATAACTTAATAAACTAATTTGAGTAACGAATTTATAATATATTTTCGTACTCTTCATGAAATTAAAAAAAAAACCAACCTTATATAAGAACACACATGTTGATAGGATTGATCAAAGTTGACGAAACCAATGTTTTTCATGATAATGCCAACGATGAGCATGCCTATGAGTTGCGGCAGCGTGGTGATCTTCAGCATGAGCCAGCCTCCGAAGTGGGCTGCGATCGTTAGCCCCGCCAACATGAAAAGCTGACCTCCGGGGGCAGCAGTGTCTCCTAACACGATCCATACGATAACCCATACCAGCAAACCTATAGAAATATTACACGATCTTTAAATTCGCCTTATAAAAAATCTAAGAGTTTATTCGCAGTACGCAAGCGCAATTTACACGGACCACACTTTATCGTCCAAATCTACTGTATATCGTGCACACAATCAGTCTGTCTACATCGCAACTACATCGAAATCACATCGCAACTACAAGCGACACCACGTGTTGGCCACTTTAATATGGTGACAACTTTTATAAGGAACAGAGCTTGACCGCTACGCTTACGCAGCTACAAGAAGCTGCAGCGATCTATTCACACGTAGCCATCGTCAACACTTAGTCGCTGCCATGGGGCGTAGTTGTGGCCCCTATGAATAGATGCTAAGTCGCTTTATTAATTCATTTAAAAATTGTGAACCGATCGATTAAGCTTATCGTTCATATCTTCGGTAAATCAAGTAAGAACAAAATTAATCAAGTAGTTTCTAAATAAAACTTGAAAGCGTTTACAAGTTGCAAGTACATAGCGCGGTCAATAAGCATTTAAGGTATAACTCGCATAGAGCTAAAAAATTGTACGAATGCCATTATTAATGAAATGTAAAAAGTCCCCATCAATTTCTCATCTGCAAAAAAGTTAGTCAAGATCAATGTTGCAAATATACATACTTATATGTTTTGTGATTTTCAATAAAACAGTAAGTACATCAGACAAAAAATGCAGGTTATGCAATTATTTGTAATTGTTTCAGAGATATAACGATTAAAAAAGTTGAAATGATATTTTTCATATTATGCACACATTTTCATGCTACCTGTGAGGTAGCTTCGTTTTCCTGATAGGCCTATTCCATGGTCTATTGTGATCCTTTTTAATTAAACACTAATCAATAATAAAAAAGCGGTACTATTGTTAATTACGAAAGCGATATGAATTCTCAGAAATTTGGGATATTCAAAAAATATTCGTTTGATTCGTACTCAAGGATACTGGAATATAAAATGAGGAGAATTTCTTTTGTATGTTGTAATTTATACAGTCCGATAAAAAAAAAACCTGTTATACAGCTTCAGCACGTACGCGGTACACTTATGCATACCTGACCTACAATTTTCTTGTAATGTATTTATATGATAAATTTTACCGTTTAACTGAAAACTGAAAATACAAAAACCCATCGTTGCGGCCTTTGACTTTAAATATTTTTAACAGATGTGGGTTTGATGGAGACTTTTCGCATTTCATTTTTAATGGTGTCTCGAATATTTGTACAGATTGTTACTACTATCCGATTTATTGTATATACATATATTTTACCCCTTTTTTGGGTTACTTTGACTGGGCTGTTAGGTAAATATGAAACTAACCTATTAGAAAAATTGATAAAGTTTGAGCAAAGTGCCGGTATGACGGGCATAGGGGGTAGGGACAAATCTTCTGCCAGTGCGGAGGCTCCCACGTAGGTATCCCGGAATCTGTCTGATGACACTTTTGACAACAAGCGTACCACCACGACCTAGACAAAAAAGTAGGTTAAATATAAAACGTTTCTATCGAATAAATTAAGCATACTCTTGTTACATATAAAATCTATATTTTTTTTATCAAATTGAAGTAGTAAACGAGCACGCAGTCCACCTGATGGTAACTCCTGACTGCTGTTCATTGAAATCTGTAAGCAACTTTATATAGAACAGTCTTCTATCTGAAGTCGATCACAGGTGCGTTGCTACTCTCGAGGACTAAGCTCGTCGCCTCATATATAAGTAAGCCGGAAACCATACCATTCTATCGAAACGCAAGAACTACTTCACGCTAAAAAAAAGGGTGCGTGTACTTATGTACGTGCGTGAGAAGTTATAATTGTTTGGCATCATTAAATAACCAATAATAAATATTTAACATTAAAAATTTAATAATATTTGGTATTAATTATGTTAAATAATAATATTTTTATTTATATCAATAAATAATACATACGGGTAGATAACCTAAATTATATTGGAGCACTTGAAAAAGTCTATAAACACATTCTTTTCACTAATAATTACGAATAGTAAATATATTAATCAAAATATTGAATTTAAATCACTACTGAATATAATTTATCAGCACATATATAAATCGCACTTATATGAAACTGAAACACGTGTGTGAACGTAGACACTAGAAACACGTGGATAAATACTATGAATATGAAAACATTGAACAGAGGCGACGATGGCGCCAACTTGCGCGACTAATAGAGGTTTTATTTCTATTTTGTTGGTAGCTTTTGTTTCGAGACTGCAACCGCTGCAACTTCATACTGTAACTTTCGTGTGACGAATCTTAAAATTTCACTCTCATCATTTTTTCATAACACGCCTAAAGAAGTATAACTTCAAATGGTGTGACGGTGGTCGAACGTAGAACGAGGTACGTCGAACTACTCTGGTATTTATTTCAAAACATAAAAAAACTTTTGAAATAAACACTAAATGTTGTGTTAAACGAGTTAGATTAAATAATAGTAAAAGTAATTTTTACCTCTAAACACCTATTTACATTTACAGATATTAAACGTGTCGTGTCAGACAAAATCATAATCTTTTAAATAATATTTTGATAGGTTGATTAAATGATTATTTACTTACGAGTATTGTATTCAAAAATAATTTATTTCATACAGCACGCGTCTGCCAAGTTCAATGTCTGTACACATAAATGTGGCTTGCGTCTGATTA
>MOOZ01000425.1:659965-675001 GCA_002930495.1 Cecropterus lyciades | reverse complement strand
GCATATGTATATCTTTTCAGGTAAACTCATTGTACCCTTTTATATGCTAACCAAATTTGTTCCAAAATAATGCATTATTTGCGAAGTTGTCTTGAACTAATACGCGGGTGAAACCGTGGGGCGCAGCTAGTAAATTATATGCTAAAAAATTATCTTCTCAAAAATTATGTGTTACACGAAATGAAGTAGAAAAAGAAATATTTATAAAATAAATATAATCACTGTTTAGGGAAAGACAATAAAATATAATAATAATACTGATAAATATAAAAAAATATCTAGTTATCATTCTCTATACTCTTACACTCTTCATTTTGCACTAATAAAATTTCGCCGAATTTAATTGTAGTAGGTATACGAATAGTATTTAAGTTTCTCATTGTAAGTGACACTGCTTTTATGTATGTCTTATGAGAATTAAATATCCTTTGATTAGGCTATATATAGGAATACGAAAATCGATCATTATTAGTATTAATATTAATAAAGTACATACATATAAGAATTGATTCCAACAACTACAGGACGCTATAGATGTAGGTAGATAGGTGTGTTCTATCCTATGCCATCATATAGTAGACGAGTCTCAAAAAATGTATTCTAAAGGAACCAAAATTACTTTTTACCCGTCTGCGTCAGAGGGATGATCGTGTTTTTTGAGCGTAGGGGAGACCGGGGTTGGAAGTCACAGTTTTTTCATGTTCATTTTACTATTAAAGTCCGTCGTTTATAAATGGCATGTGTACCAAGAGGTAGAGCCATCATCGTTTTATAAAATGGATACAAGTATTTTTCTCTGATATAATCCACTGACAAAATATTTTATATATTTGTCCAAAAATAACCAAGCGTGTCTTTTGAGCCCGGGTCAGGGATTAAAACATACAACCAATTTAAAGAGGTTAAAAATGACAACCATTGTCACAATGTTTGGGTTAGGTAGTAAACGCTTACTGAACAGTCTAAATATTCAGAATCACAATTTAGGCAAATGTAATTTGGTATGCTAGGCGTGAATGCTTCATGAGTCCAAACTTGCAAACTTACCGTTGAATCCAAATTTCTATGTAGTTTTATGTCGTATGGCGACAACCTGACTAAGTCGAAACCTTCATTCCGTCTTTTTCGTCCTCATTTTTGTCAACAGATATTATTTTTACTCAACACACGTTTGGATACTTTCTTTTTCTTAGCATTTTGTGCCTTTTTTCCCAAAATAGGTATCATCCTATCTGGTAGGTGTATCTGTTATAATAGCTGATTTATATGTTCATATAAAGCTCTCTCTGACTTGCGCGGAGGTGCTTTTGGTAGGGGTTTTAGCGGTAAAGTAGCGGCGATACAATTAGGCAAGTTCTTGCACCACTTGGACTGGGCATCGCCATGTGCTCTTTGAGAGCTTGGTTCAGAGACGACGCCCCTAGCATTGGACAGACTATTAAATCTTCTGTCGTCATTGCACGAACGCTTAGGTCGGGGTTCCAGTCAATTCAGCTGGTTGTAACATGTGACAAGCATCTCCGGAAACTTGAGACAACCTGCCTGAGAACATGTTTTTAGAAAATACCCTCCAGCAAAAAATTCCAATCAACGGTTCCAACAATCAAATCCTTACTACTCGACATAGAGGCACAAAAATTACTTTCACTGTGTAAAAAAATAAAGGTACTTGTGTCCGTTACGCCATATCAGAGAGGACTGACGTGAGGTAGAGAAGGAGTTGTTGCTCTCTCGCTCCTATAATGCCATTCGATTAACGTTTTCGATCATACGGTTTTCTGTTACGTATGACAACCTAAGACTGAGACAACCAACCCCAGTCTCCCCTACATATGTCTGTATGTACATTTGTATGTACATATTTGGAACACGTTTCAATCCAAATGGCTTGATGAATTGTAACATATGATATATCATTGGAATCGTCGTAGTTTGCATAGTTACATAGATGCATGTTATTTTTACACATGGCGCCTGTAAACGGACAAAAAAGAAGAGGAGGAACGTTATTTTAAATTATTATAACAATGTGGGTATCAAATGAAAGCTTGTAAATAGATAATTACAAAAAATACAAATTAATATACTTTTATTTTACTATTTCGTCACAAACTCATACATATTAAAAAAAAGAAACACCCGACTGCTAATTTCAGTTTTGGCAGTCGGGATTTTTGTTTTCACAATGATTTCATGTCTAATAAATCAATAATTGTTAGATATACTATTGAAGCCGTAAAATGTAATGCCCTTTCTATTTCTTAAGCAAAGCAAATATGAATTAATTATTTTCTGTATGCACATCAAAATGTGCATACAGAAAATGGTATGGGATGAATTTTCTATTTTTTAAGTACCTGTGGCTGAATCTGAAAACATTTTTAAGTGGATATGAAGGAATTATTCTGTGTAGGAAGATTTTGTGGTATAAGTTGAATAACGGCTATTTTGAGTGTATTGACATTCATGCACCCAACGTTAATAAGAAATGTACAATGTTTTATTATTCTGTGTCGATTATCATTATAGCATTTAGTTTACATATCTAGTTGGCTGCTATTTGTATCAATTTTAAAAGACATACTTCTATGAACATAAATATGAATTCACCAAATCCGAGGAACGGACATTTTTGCAATTCATTAGTAGATGTATTTCATACAACCAATTTAATACGCCTGAAGGAACGAAAAGAAAAATAAATTTACTAATAATTTAATGAAAGAACATGTTATTGTTATATAATATAAAGGATTTTTTGAATTATTTTATTTTTTAAGAACTACAACCCCCCGCCCCCGGTTGTTGGTCTTAAAAAATATAACTCAGGCTGTATAATTCTAATACTTTTTTGTCTTCTTATAATTCTGATAATTTTTAATTTTCAAACAGAAAAAATGTCTGTTACTTAAAAAAAGATCTAATTAATTGATACGTGGCTATTGAGTATGTGCAGACAAACAGGATTGACAAGTTACATTTATTAGTACAAGTAAGTTGACTTATTTCGTTTTCACTTTTTAGTGCAGATAGAAATGCCATGATTTATATAAAGTATATAGGTATACGCTAATGTATTACATTGCATAATGAGTGGCGAAAATATTAAGCGTTTTATTATTGTAAGCGTAACATATGGATAAAAAAAACGCAAAACAAAACATAAATAATCCATTCAGTAGTGAACCTTAATTGGGTGGATGGATGGACATGGTCTATTATTTTCTCTTCGTATGCAAATTTTGTCATAACAAATATAATACAATTGGTACTATTAGTAAACTTTTGAAAATAGTAATATCTACATTTTTCTCGGCATTTTAGATTTAAAAGTTTCATTAAGTAAAGTTTCCGTTTTATAGAGCTAGAAAATATTTTTATGTGAAACTGATAAGTACATAAAAATAAGCATAAAGAAATGTTAAAGTTTACAATGTCACGATCAATTATAATTGCGAGTGATATTGAACAATTTGTAACGCAAGGTGAGTGCGTGGCTAAAGGTTTTATCGATGGAAAACTACACGTACAGTGGGTCAATGATTATGGAGTTTTGAATGGACTGAATAGTGCGCGTATCTGTGAATCGCAGTATGACATGGTGGCGTGTGTCCACTGCTGGCTAGGTTATTATACGACCACGCGGGTCTATCGTCCATCCGCTTAACGTAACACTAATGACTAATGTAACATTTGAACTAATATTAGATATGCGCGAATGAACATTATTTTAGTTTAGACTACGGTAAATCATATTACTATTATAGTCTTATTTATTACAATTTCTGCTTTGAAATAAAGAATAAAATGTTAAAAATAAAATATAAATTATTCACAATTAATTTGCATCCGATAAGGATGAAGATAAATTAAATACATTAAGGCTTCGTAGCCTACCTACGAGCTTACCAAGAGTCGTAGATACGAAGATGGTAACATAACTGCTTTGTGCGGGTAAAGTAATTTTAAGTGCGGTTTTATTTATTTCTTAAAAGATAACGTTTTATATTTGTATAATATGTAATGCATGTAAAACACGTTTATTTCTTTGACGTTCTAGAATTTTAAAAGTGTACTACTGTTGACAATTATAATTGAGTAATACGGTTTACGAATTTTAATGAAGGTTTCACGTTTTAACAATGATAATTGTGTAATATTATAGACTCACCAATGTTTGTTGAGTGCGTCTGTCTCAAGGGATGAATCGGACTGTAGGTAGCTGTCGTAATGACAGCTGAGGCTGCTGTGAGACATCCTACATGGCACTTGGGAGTCTATTGTGAGAACTGCGGTACTAA
The DNA here is from genome assembly GCA_002930495.1 of Cecropterus lyciades. Taxonomy (NCBI): domain Eukaryota; kingdom Metazoa; phylum Arthropoda; class Insecta; order Lepidoptera; family Hesperiidae; genus Cecropterus; species Cecropterus lyciades. The sequence goes on along the minus strand of MOOZ01000425.1, from coordinate 670,700 downwards.
TACAGAGTATCGGATGGCGTGCGCAGGAGCATGCCGCTCGGATCAGCACGCTCCACACCTATGCCGCAACGAGTGTGCATCTTATAAGAGAAGGTTCGGCTGCGATGCGAGTTAAACCGCCCGCCGCGTCTCACCCCGGACACGTGACTGCCTCGGTGCGCTTAGTTTCGCCGGCCGGCTGTTCGGTCATTGGCCGACGTGCAGAAAAATCGCTCCACCACACTAGTGAGCCCTCAGCCATAGGAACGCATGCTAAGCTCGAGCCCGGGGCAGCAACTGCGTTCGCATCGAGGTGGCAAGCAACTGAGAGAAGCTATGCGAACCACTGTTTACAACACTTTTACAAACATTTTAAGCAAACAACTTATGTGACAGTACCGGCGCACACCTGCACAATCCGCATTTTACTCTGTCCGCATACACTCGCTCTTCCGCGAGTAACGACACATTGTTTACAAAGGAGTTGAGAAAAATCGAGTATTGTTTTCCACGACTAAGCATTGCAGTTACCAAGAAACATTGTCAACAAAAAAATATAACAAGAACTAAAAATAATTGCTCTGGTGATTTCCGAGCTTTAACTATAAGCAATAAAGGCAGATCAATAATAAATAAAAATATAAAACAGAATTATGAAATTAAAATGATAATTATCGTGAAACAGACATAATGAAGACCATGTCAACATACAAGTTAAGGGTATAGAACAAAAGGATGATAAACTTAAGATGCGCTTTATTATATTTGTAAATAGTTCAAAAAGGTTAACAGGCAGATTTATTGATGTAGTTTTTAGACAGCTTTTACTTTACAAACCACAGCTTGACTTATTTTCATGTCTACATAAAATATATTTATACCTTCTGCCGACTAAACGAAAACCTGTATTTTATTCTTAGATTACAAAATTGTTAAAATTTCATGCAATTCATTATATGAGGAATGTGAGTATGTTACGTTACGCAGGCGATGTATATGAGAACAAGGAGTACTTAGCCCGTAGCCATGCCGAATGGCCATAACAAATTAGATCTCAGAACAAAGTTAGGTACACCATTGTGCTGGTATTGTTACTTGAATTTTATATTTAAAGTGCGCAAAAAACGTTAACGAAATCCTTCGCACTTAGGTAGATTGCTATATAACTATTTGGTTATGGATAAGCACGTTAGATCTAAAAAGTCAAGGATATTTAAAATAGACACATTTAATGCACACTTAATTAACAAATGCAATGTTCGGTATTGGGAAATGAAACAGAATTACTTATGTGCTATATCTATTTGCTATGTATATTAAATTTCAAGTGGGTTATCATCAAAACCATTTACGTTCACAACTAAAGCATTTTGTACGTTTTTCAATATTCTCGTATAAAACAATGTGTTCTTTAAAATATAATGTTTTAAGAGAGTATATATGTAGAGGTACACATGGGGCTTGTAAGAGTGTAATTCGTAGCATGTGACATTAAAAATCAATTTAACAAGCCATGAAATAAATTTAAAATAAAATTACAATTGGCAGTCACGCGCACTCAGTTGCTGTAAATTGGTGTAAGTTATGTATGAAATATATCGCGGTTTATGATGAATATTATTTTATTTATTTTGATATTTTTTTAACGACAAGTCTAAATTTAAATTTTATACGCATTAAATTATCCCAAAAATATTTAATATTTACTAAGTTTAAGCGGTGTTTCTGTTTGTAATTAGGCAGTGGTCCGATGTACCTTTATGATGTATCCTATGTGTTATTCCAGGTCATAAAGTCAATGTGCGCCAAATAACAGCAAAATTTGACTAGTAGTTTTTGCGTGAAAGAGTTACAAACACACGTACATCCTCATAAACTTTGGCATTTATATTATAAGTATAATATAATAAGAAGTAAGATTATAAAAAAAGCTATCTTAATAGTTAATAATTACAACGTACTTATGAGCTTTTAACGTATTTAATTACATTTTGGAACAAAATTGAATAATGATGAACGAATTAAAACCTCTACAAATGTAGAGAAAATTCTGTTCAGCAATTCGTAACGTCTTTATACTGAATAATTGGTAGTTTTTAGGGTTTGATTTTTATAAAAGGGTACACTTTAAAATAGAAGTGAAGTTAACATGCTTTTGCATGTTTTAAGTTTCTCATTTTTCAACATAGTCTTTTAAGGAGAAAGCCAATAATTACGACTATAATATCAGTAATAATTAAGGCAGAGTGCGTCCGTATTTGGTATTAATTCCTGAAGTTCATTGTGTAAACATTCATGGAATATATCTTTATAAAAATGCGTACCTTGTACTGCGATACGCCGCAATATTCGTAGTTGTTTGGCTGAAGTTTCCATTGAAAGTTACTGATGCCATCCAATTAATTAATTTTGAAATATGCTTTATAGTTTGTTAAAGTAAATCTTGTCAAATAGTAATATGAGCCGTGTTACAAACATTTAACCGCATCACAATAATTTTGCGTCATAAGTCGTTGTAGCAATATCAGTTTAGTATGGACGCATTGCGTAGCAGTTGAGTTAGGCGTTTACGGTTTTACATTTAATAAATGTAAACTTAAAGATATTTAACGAAAATTACTGGGTCTTGTTACATCCTGTGTAACTATAATACTTCCTCTCCTTTTTTGCTTGTAGGAAGAATTTTAAGGAATTTACGAGACGGGCTGTAGCTTAGTAGAATAAGGAAATAGCTGTATGAAATAATTAAAATCAATGAAATGTCTTCCAGTCCAGCCCGTTGCGTCCAGTATCTGCTTTGCTGCTAGTAAACATAAATACCTAAGAGTGACAAATAAGTGCTAATAAAATGCTATATACCTTTGAGAACCTATTTAGTAGAAAGGGCTAAGTTATGATTATCACACCCTTTACAATTGAGTGGCCCAATATGTTAATGTTTTAATTAACATAATGATTCTGTCAGTGTTAAATAAATACATAAATACCTACTGAGTTAATTAAAATGTGATAAATATCTAGGTTATTCGTTATTATCTGTATAGACTTAACATATCAAAGAAATTAAAAAAGGAGCGTTCCAATAGTAGGCATACAATAGACACTAAAAGCACGTGACTGGTGTATTTATACATTACGACAGCCTTGTTTGAGTGAGTCATGTTGTTTTCATTGTATGTAGTTTTACGAATTGTAGAGCGCCCAAATAAATTGACCTCCAGTAACACGCCCCTACTGTTGGGGCACCATTATAGACCTATGCTCAAACAGGTCTCCTTTGTTTGGTACTACTCGTTATGCCTTTCACTAAATAATATTCACGTGATCTGCAAGGTATGAATCTTTATATGTATGTTCAATGAGTATGAGTGAAAGGGACACTATTAAAATGAAGCATTACGGACAGCTTGCTCATTGCATATTCAGATGTGGTAGGCAACGATCATGTAGACTTGGATACGTGGAAGAGGTTCGAACTGTAGAATGGAAATTTTGGCATTGAGTGACAATGCTTACAATCTAAATGAATATTCGCGATGGTTATAATTAAATATTTTCATCCAAGTTCGCGTGGCTTTACATAACAGATATTTTGTATCGCAAATAAAATAGTTTGGACGACCGAGAAAAGGAATTAATAGATCTTTTTACAGTTTTTGACTGTCTGTTTGACAATGTGTATGAAATCGCATTAAACTAAAACTACTGGATTTAATTTAACAATGAAAATATGTTTGAAATCTGTTATGAGATAACATTTGGTGTTTATTCCGTTAAAATACATGTACTCAATCAAAAGTTATTACAATTTTAGGATATGGTACCTTTTTCAATCGCAAGTGTACCACAGGTTACTAGTTTATAAATACGTTTGGAATAATTAAGTATTTTTATCAGTTTAACTGCAATTTTGCTTTTTTGATTTACTTAAGAATCTATTTGCAGATATGGATTATAATAGACACTCCTAGCTTAATCCATTATTTTTTTAAATTTTAATATGTCTTCCGATTATTTGCAATACAATAAATACATTACAATAAAATATAAAATACAATTTTAAGAAATGTTGTTCATAATTTTTATGTTTTTTCATAAAACATAAAAACTAATAAAACTGCCAAAGTTAATTTAAAGCTTTAGCAAAGTTAATTTTTAAGTTTTAGCAAATTCTCTTACAAATAACCCATGTAATTACGGTAGTTTATAACAATATACGGGTAAACAAAAAGTGTGGTATATGGACTCTGTCGCTGTAAAAGTATAATTCCTATTTTACATAACATTCGACCTCAAAATGGGTTTTTAAATCACATAATATAAGTGGACCGTTTAGATATCTGTCAGACCGGGAATTTGAACCCCGAACCTTTTTTTATAAATACACCAGCGATATAATGCGTGGGGTGTTAGAAGGTTATTATTGTCATTATATCTCACAAACACCCCACTTTTTTTACGATAAAAATATTTTTTTCTTATCGCTCAATTTTTTAACTTATACAAAATTATTTTCGATTTTTTAGTTCAGTTTGTTTCAAAAGCGTGTTTTTTTAGTTTTTTAAACTATTATTTATTCTCTACTTTTTAGTTGAAGTAGTTAACCAAAGCGTGTTTTTTTTTTAGTTTTTTAAACAATTATTTATCTTTTTTCTTTTTTAGTCTTATCGATGATAATTTTACAGTAGAGAAAATTGATTTTAGCGCATCATATGTGCAAACACTTCTCTGCTCACAAACTCAAATACTAAGTCACATTCAGCTAGCGTGAAAATTGGCGGACTTGCAAACAAACTTGCAACGTCTTTTTCACCACCGAAGGGGATGATTTGCCACAAACGGTGGGATATGTGTTCTATTATATTAAACCGCAAATCCATATACTAAGTTACATTAAGCATGCATCAAAATTGGACTTTCATACAAACTTTCATCCCCTATTTAACCCTTTATAGGGGTGGATGTATAAAGAGGTATATGATTGATTATTGTATTGTCATCGGTCCTTGATAAGCATTCAAAGTTTCAGCTTAATCTGATGTTTCAAAGTGGGTAAAAATCGCGTTCAAAGGTTCTGTTACAAACATACATACAAGATTAGACAAGAGATTACAAAGATACATTGATACGACCGAAGCTAATAAAAGCGTGTTAAAATAAATAAGTCGCGTGAAGTAATTCGGTGAAAACATTTAAAGCTAATCCAAACTCAACTGTCGTGGTAAACGGGGCCAATACAAAAAAACAAAACAAAGTAGAGAGGTGTTGGTTACGGTTACAGTGCCGCGAGTTCAATGGTTTTTTCCATCTCAAAAATGCCCAATGCGCCTTAAGAAGTTTTCAATTTAAAACTTTCACATAATTATAAGGGTTACATTTTTCCTCGATGGCTTCTGGACAGTGAGTGTTATATACACTCACATTTAGCATTACATTTCGCATAGAACAACATGTATTATTTACTTACTAGCTGTGCCTCGCGGTTTCACCCGCTACTAGGTATAAAGAAAAAAAAACAAACAAGCATAGCGTGATGATATATAGCCTATAGCCTTCCTCAATAAATAGACTATTCAACACAAAAATTTGCGGTGACTGGAATATATGCGGCAGATATTAATTTTTTAAAATATACAATTAATTTGGCAATTTGTTTCTTTTTACATTTAAGTTATATTTTTTATACATATATATTGTTAGTAATAGTTAGTTAATATTTTGTTACTTCCAATTTAATAATAAATGTATATTTTAGTGTAAATAAAATATACAATAATAATAATTTATAATAGTATTAATGGTGGATGTAATACTAGTTAAAACCACATTCATATTAATATATATATTAGGTATACACATAAACAGTACCAAATACGTTCTGAGATTGTGGATAAAATATGTAATAGAGACTGAGATGAGATTCTGTATGTTGGTTATTTAGTCTCGAGGATGTATAATGATGATGAGGTAAAGCGCTGCCACCCAAAGACATCTTAAATCAACCTCAAATAAGATTAATACTATTTGTTTATTTTTATTTTATTTATTTATTTATTTGCTAGATTAGAACGGTATACACCAATTACACTAACCAGAATCAATAATTATCACAATATAACATTAAAAAAAATAATAATAAAAATCAAAAATAAACTTTACAATAATAATAATCGATATGAATTACAAAAAAAAAAATTTAAACAAAAATTAAAAATGAAATAACAATAAAAATAAATATAAAAATAAAATAACTATTATTACTTTTCTCTAGCATCCACATACACATTTATATTATTGATGTTTAATTTGAGACGCCTCAAGTGCGTGACACTGCCTCACCACAAATTGAGAATTCAGAATCAAATTCAGAATTTCAGAAATAGGATCACCGCCTCAATTGTACCCAGTAGGTACAACACGTTTTACCTTTGAAATAGATGTACGCATATGCTTTTATACGTATACTGGATCAAAACCCCGCTTCGCTCGGTTGAAATGTGACTGTGGGTAGGTATATATTTTTGTAGTTATAATTAAATAAAAGGTATTACACCTTAGACTTAGAAGCAGATAATCCTAAAAGCTGCCAGTTCGCTAGACGCCACCACTTGTAGTAGCTAGTTTACAGTTTAATATACTGGTCCCAGTCCTAGCGAGACCCAAATTTGAATTCCGAGCATATTTATACGAACCTACATACGTCCTCAACAGCGCGGTAGCGTGATGCACAAATGCGAGGTAAAATTTTGTAACGCCATCTAGTATAAAATATCAAAACTGTGAGGTAAATAACGCCGCTAGATGGCAATGTTTATCCTATTATTACATGAATCGGTTTTAAGAAATTCAAGATGGCATCCAAGTGGCCAATATGGCGACTATTTGCACCATTAGAATTTAACAAAATACTCGACAACCCGAATTTTGCGGATAAATGTTGTCGACTCGAAATCAATATTTTCTATACTTTATTATTTAGGTAAGGTTTCAATCAGGTCTACCGTACCCATTGACGGAATTATTTATATAGATTTGGAATGCATATTGTAGCTACTTATACGATATGGCTGTTTTAAACAAACTTTCTAATGAGTGTAAATGGTTATATTTAAGAAATGAGTACCGCCTTATGGCTTATTAAATTAAATATTTGTGCAAGCGTTACTTATTGTTTTAATTTGAAGAACTCTTGCTGAATCATATCCATTACATCGACGAGCTTATGATGAACATGCTCCATTGTGTGATTTATTTTGAAAATCTTAAACGTAAAACATCATTGATAGACCCAAGCACACCTTACACATCGACCGCAAGATCGAATCGCTTCGGCGAAAGACGATGCTCTGTATTTGGTTGGACCCGAGGAGTTGGTCTTCTCTCAGACTGAGAGAGGTTCAGGGCATAGTCTACTAAGTGCGAATTGGTAGACTTCACACACCTTTGAGAACTTTTTAAAGAACTCTCAGGTGTGTAGTTTTCCTCACGATGTTCTCCTTCACCTTAAAGCAGTGATAATTAACTTCTAATACGCATATAATTTTAGAAAAATTAGCCTGAAATTCGAACCTCAGCCTCTCGATTAAGAGGCCGAGTTTCAACCATTCGGTTATCATTGCTGCCTTATAAACTGTATGTGTCTGATCTTATAAGCCTTTGACGTTTAAATGTTTTGTGGCCCTCAGGTAACATGCTGCGTGTATGTGACATGCACATTTTCCCTAAATTTTTGAGTAAAGTAGTTGTTAAAGTTTCAAAAAAATGATACGTAACGGCATCACTTTTTGGAATTTAATGGTGCTATTGTAAAGTATAGTTCAGAACGGGAAGTTTTGAACTTGACGTCTTACTAAATATTTTATAAAATATTGACTGTTACTGTTCATTGTAACATGTAACTTTCGATTTGATTGGCTGTATTGCAATTATTGTGGAGGTCTTAGCGACGTAATGTTAATTCCCTCAATCTTCATTGAATTAGAAGTAATCGGGATTGAGGGTTTTAGATTCCGACAAACAAAAAAAAAATAGTGGTACACCGGAAGTGCCCACAGAAAAGAAAACTTTTATGTGTGTATTTTTTGAATCGTCAGGAAATAATACATTATGCAGGAAATACTTTTCAATAAAGTATTTTTTTATATTCATTACTAAAAAATACTGCTACTAAAATTATATTATGCCTGCCAATATATGTAGATACTTATATTTAGAGGTGTCGGTTATGGTAACGGTGAAAAAAAATCCCAAGGCGCCTTAGAAAGTTTTTACTTCAAAAAATACTGTTGTTCAACGGACGTTCGGGGGCAGTTCGATTAAAGTCCTGTTCGGTAAACAATAATTAAAAAAAAAACTTGTAAATAAATTAATGAATAAAATCAAGTTAAGATGAAGCCTTTTAAGATCGGCATCATCTCGACTATATTCTATTATCCTCTAACGCGGACTGGTATAGGAGGGTTCAGACAGAGGGTAGCAGTCGACCCACCTAAAAGACCTACAAAAATCTAACATCTATCCAACAACGCTATCTAAAGCGCAAGCGCGCATAACATATTCTTTATGGAGTAATATAGTTTATGCTTATTTACATATCGCAGCCGACATTGCTCAACTTTGTAAATAGGTTCGACTTAGTGCAAATTAATTTTAATACTAACTAAAATGTATATATTCGGGGACGTCTTATCCTCCGGTCTCTCATATGCTACGGCTATGTCAACATAAGGGCGGTTGGGCAAGGATGTTCGGGCCTCGAGGGGTACCTTCTTTACCCGGGCAATTCTATAGGAGATCGAATACCTCCCGGATCCTTAAAAACATTTACTGTACTGTACCTGTTTAGTGGGTGGTTCGAACTTCTACTAAACTGTAAACGGTTATCTACCTTAAATATATTATTTTTATAAGAAATGATTCTTCTTTCTTACAGAAATCCCCCTTTTTAATTTTTTAAAACGGCTCGTGTTGTTGGAATAATGATACGAGTATCATACTACTATACATATCATGATACTCGTATCATCTTATTCAAACTAGTATTCAAATGTATATTTAGAATTATTCGTTGAAATTCATATCGTTTTATTGTCGTGTTTAATATGCTTAGGCATGTTAAGTTACCTTATGTTTTTCCCTTAAAGAAAGCACTTAATCTTAGTCTTACCTTTCTGAGGGTAAATTTTCCCTGTCTTTACTGCCTTCGTTCGCCATGATGGACACTTTCCGTTTTCCGTCGGGTGTGGGTACTCGTGGGGCAGCAGTAGTCACTGGGCTCAATATAGAAGTGGGTGGGTCCGTCTTAACGGGTGCAGGACATGTCTCCGTCACGGCGTTTTGTTGGTTCTGTAGATCGCTTAAGTCGAAGGGATATTCTCTTATTGCTGTCATTCGTATGCTTGTTTTTCGGACCTGGAATTTTAAAGTAAAGTCATCTTCAGTATCTGTTAAAGTTTATACATGACTCAATTAATTTTCTATCTACCGTCTCTCGTGATCTTTACAGACAATTTAAAGTAACGTAATTGTACAATGCTACTCTGTATCTTATCTTAGTATCTTAAATTATCAAACGTTAGCATTAATAAAACACTTTTTTCTATTACAATTGTATTAAAAGAAAAGAAATGTAACCTACAAACACCTGACATTCTTCCGTTCCTGAAAATATGAAAGATAAAAATACTATGGATGACAGGAAAAAGAAGATATCGCTATAAAATAGTTGCTTAAAAACTAATTTACCTTAAAACAAAAAGGAAATGACACTTGAAAAAAAGAAAATGCTGTTGATTTAAAATAGGGCTATATTATACGCACCCTTTAATGATTTTCATGCTCGTCAATTCATTAGTATGAGAACTATATGAGCATATATTTAAGCACGTATTAAAATTACGGCACTGCGCGTGCGCCGCGTCCTGTCAAGCCGAGTACTGAATTTATGTTCAGGCGAATGATGTTTCAGTTCAGAAGCCTCCACTCTCTTCAGCCAACTTTGTAAATATGCTTTAGCTATTATACCCTAATTATGCTCTTGACAAGGATACGAAAATATATTTATGGCATATAGATGTTATTTTCACGGACTATGTTAGGGTAGTTATTAAGTGGTTTTGATTTCCCACTACTGTGTTTAGTGATAGGAATTAAAAATTGAATCGTGTTTTTGTAAAATATGTATGAAAATGTATTTAAGCTTAAAAAAGAACGCATTTCCAGAATACGTAACGTTTTTTTTAGCACATATGTATCAGAAAACTAAAGAATATTTTAATAGAAAAATGTTATAACACTTATGACGAGTTCTTGAAATGACGATTTAAAAATATAAACGTATAAAAATTGTCTACTTAGTATTGTAATATAGCTTCTAAGACTTTAATAAAAACGTTAATTACGAACATGTGATTGCCATACATTTGGAGGCCTTAACCGGCATTTTAAATTTTTGGAGCCCTTTTTATCTTATGTAATCCAAAATATTGTTACCCAAAAATTTACCGAATAAAGATTATTATTATGTTTTTAAAGATATTCTGCCCTGGTTTCACCAGGTTGTCTTTTTAAAAATAATATGGGCAAATTTTACTAAGTATTACCATCCTTCATTTTCCGATGTTTTCGTATTACATTTGACTATTATCATTCTCTGTGTTTAGTTGTAGAAATTTCCGAACTAACCGACATGTATTTACGATTGCAGCTTTTTGTAGCGTGAAATTTCCGAACTAACCGACATGTATTTATGATTGCA
>MOOZ01000425.1:632906-649076 GCA_002930495.1 Cecropterus lyciades | reverse complement strand
GGGATCGAACCCGGGACCCACTGCATGGCAGACCAGTACTGTGACCACTCCGCCACGCGGGTCGTCAAATATATATATATAATAAAGAGGTAATATATATGTAATAATATATTACCATTAATAATATATATGTAATAAAGTGGCAGAAAAACCCTTTGAGTTATGAGGCGCAGCAAATGATAGTCGTATATAATATTAGTAACAGTGTAGGTGAGCGGTACTACATCTACTGTATTTTAATACATTTATTTCCACGTATTATACATACAGACAGTTAAATAGTGATACATAATAAAAAGAAAATCATTAAATTACGTATTGTTATAAATACATATAGTATTTATGATGAGATTTATTTAGTTATATACATACATATAAAAAGCGCAGACGATTGTGACACCAATTTTGCAGCATCATACTTATCATGATTCATGAAAGAGCCGTTTTCTATAGTCGTATACAGTATGTAATACCTTGTCGGTGAAACGGTACCGACAGACAAATGTCATAGTGGAATATTCTTTCATTGACGTAGATTCCCCAACTCCATATTGGATACGTAAAGAAAAATATTAGAGTTCAGTACTGAAGAAGTAAAAACGGGACCTTATTACTAAGACTCTGCTGTCCGTCTGTTTGTCATGCTGTATCGCATGGACCATGATAGCTCGACACTTGAAATTTAATAGAGAATAAAAACAGAATAAAATAAATATTTAAGAGTGGCTCCCATACCATAAATGTGATAATTTGTCGTTTTTTTATAGATAAGTCGCGAGTCCGACTCGCACTTGACCTGGTGTATTTTAAAAGGCAACACAATATAACCAACAAAATGCTAAGAAAATTTATTTTCAAATGATGGAGTTTAAGAATTGTAAACGGAATGTAATTAAACTTCAGAGACAACTGATTTAAACTATTTTATGGCTTTATTTTTTACAATATGCTTAAATTTGGATAATTACTTACTTTGTAAGTCGATTAGACACCATTATTACTTAACATTACCCGTTATTCTTGTGATTACCTATACTTCAATAATACAAAAAAAGATAATTATACCATTTTTTTGTAAGACGTCCATGCCAACAGCTTATACAAATAAATAAAATTTGGGATAATACGAGTAATTATCTACAATTTCAAAGTAACATGCAGTTTTTAGAAATAATAATAGTAGAAGGATCATAGAAGGATGATTAAAAAAGAACATTATTTTTAAATACCTAACACATGTGTAAGAGATAGTTTTTCAATTTAATTTGACTATTAGTGATAAATGAATTACAGGCAGTAAAATCATAACGTAATCAACTAAAGAACGCTTTCTACACTCATCGCTCCTTACTAGCATTTTCCCGGCGACACCCATTCTTGGACACACACAAGGACAAATACACAAACACCCATACCGTTTGACAGGTAGGTTGAACCCAGAACCTGCTTATCCGACCGGCATAGTGACCATTTCACAATGCAGGTTGATGTATTTGTTTGTGATTACTATGTTACGTAGGTTTGATAGGGAAGGTATCACCGCCACACCTTTTTTAGTATAAAGTAGTTGTTTCGTTTCGGTGAAATGTTGGCTGATTTACATAAAAGACGACCAACTTAATCTTTAGAATTGCCAACGCATCTGTGGCCAATATATACATATATCGGAGATGGACATTACTTTGGCCGGTAAACGAGCAGCAAAAAGCGTGGCACAAGTTCTGACAGATGACAGCACCGTCGCGATTACGCGGGAACGGCGCTCGGTTTCCATAGCAACTATTATTCGTTGGGTTTACTCACTGTGGTTTATATTGTGCTAAACTAAATTGTTAACGTAATGAATAAGGTTATAGAGTATTTTCTTGTGATGTTCGAAGAGGGAATAGTTATAAATTACCAAAAGCGGCGGTGACCATTTATTATCAGACAGATAGCATGCTCATTTGCCACTTCAATCATCAAAAATAAAATATAGGGATTTACAAAACAACACGTAACGGCTATTCCCGCGGGATTGGTTACATATTAGTATATCTATACATATAAATAAAATTGAAGTGTCTGTTTGTAATATCAAAATAACAGCTTTTTACCAAATGCATATATTGTTTGTCTGTCCGTTTGTTCTGGGTAATCTCTGAAACCACTGGACCGATTTGACGGAACTTTTACCATCGGATAGCTAATGATATTAGGCGTAACTTAGGCTACTCGAGAAAATGTAATTATGATTCCGCACAATTAAAGCCTAAGAAACCGCGCATGCTCTACGCGCACGTATGTAAATGTTACTATGTCAAGTTAATTTTTTGAACGCGGGTATAACCGCGGGGCTCAGCTTGTATTAAATAAAATCAAATAATCTTTATGCAATGAATTCCAGGTTATGTCAGCTCCCAATGGAATGATTGCATCGTAAATAATTAAATTATGTGCGTTAGAAATACGCTTTCTATTTCTGAGAATGCAAGTGGCAAAAGATACAGACAGTACATTTTGCCACAGAATACAGTTTTTAAATTAATGTTTATTGATTAATCAAAGATAACAGTAAAGTATGGGTTGTCCATGTGACGGCATGATACCTACTACGATTACCACGTTAATTAATTTTGTCATTCTGTTCAAAATCATCGAGGTAGATTACAATAAATTATAATATGAGCACATGAGCCCGCAATCCATCTAATGTTAATTAGTAACTGCTGCCTATCGTCTATAACTAGTTCAGATTAGAACACTACCTGAAGTGGGTCACAGGTTCGGTGAATGTGTCTACCCGTATGAACCTAATCAGAAAGCCTCGTACAAGTGCCTCTTTCTTACCAAATCTTTTAAACCAGAATACAGCAACGTTAGACACTGCTGTTATAAGACAGATATATGAGTAGCAGGGGTCCAGAGACGAATCTTAAATCAGAAATTTGAATTTTAATAAAATCCAAGTAAAAATAGTGTTAAAGCTATAATCATTACAAATAATTATTATATGTATACGACTTATATGATTTATGTTATTTGATATTTTAAATATATTTTGATATTTTTTTATTTTATATATAGTGATATCTTACTTTTCAAACAAAAAAAACTACTTTTCCATGCGCAGAACAAAGTCAATAGTCTATTCCAAGCTATGAACTAATTTAAACCAAGTCATAAACGGTTCGCATAAAGTTGCTAGATATTAAACATTTTTTGAAATAAACGATTGTAAGAAATTTCAATTAAAAATATAACTACTGTACAATAAGGTCTGGTACAGATTAAACCCATATGACCATAACTATCAGGCATAAACATACAATCATGAGGTTGCGTCCGGTTTGTTTACGCTCAGTCGCCGGTTACTAAAGCCGTGGTCACGATCTCATGAATGTAATTATCGCATTGTGTTAGCGTGTAATTATACTATAATTATTTCTAGCGACACCTATCTCCCGAGTTATGAGCTAACAGTTTAAATCTTGCTAATATAACTTCGCTTAAGCCGGATACAATGTTAGTAAATTGTTATTAGAGTAATCTCTGTTAAATAAGTATTAAATTATCACTATGAACGCGGAACTTTTTAGTTATTAACACTCTCAGTTAAACAATGCCAATAAAATATTAAATAGTGTAAAACATTAATGACTATTCATTTATAAAGCATCATTAGTTGATGGCAGATCCATGATTATAAGATATAAATAAACAATGTAAATTTTGAAATTAATCGTATGTCGTTATGAAAATATGTTAAAAATATCAATTTTCATTACAATCAGTCCTTTAAAAATAAATATTCATAATTACGAACCATTTTCTCCAACGTCTCAGCTACTGCACAAAACGGAACGTAGCGGTTAATAGTCGTGAGGAAACTAATAAAATTCTAAGCAGGATAGAGGGCGAACCACGCAAGTGCTATCGTTATGTATGTGATGATATACAATGTCACTCGCTATAAATTACAATTGGTCGCCTTGCGTATGACTTTCGGCGCTTAGTATACAAGAATGGTGTAATAATTGACTCGATAAATAATGCTTATTATATTTGCATAAACTGTTTTCACGAATGCATGATAACAGGGTAAAAACGATTGCGATATGTTGACCCCAACTCAAGAACTTTTTCAGGGCTGTATGTATTTCAACCGCGCAGCATTTGTATAGCTTCTTGTGTGTAATTCATATCACGCATTAAGTATACAGACGAGAAATGTGCCGGTTCGTTAAAAAAATAAATCCGCGGATACGGATACGAATACATATCATTAGTGTCTATACGAATCACAACATTCTTGTAATTTGTACTCATTTAAGTGACAGTCCGTTACCTTAATTTTTGCAAAGGTGGCCGAAAATTTAATCAATGATTGTTTTGAGTACACGTATTTATTATATGATTTATGTATGTACCTATTTTGTATAGTAGTGTGTAGATATTTGTTTTTTTGCAATATAAACGGGTCAAATATGTGATTAAAAAAAAAACACGCACGCTACACTCATAGCCCCACACTAGGATTTTCTCCTGTATCGTGGGTGCCATGGACACACAAAGATGAATACACAAACACCCAGACCCAGAACAGAAACCTAAATTCATCATTCAGATTTCTGACTGGCCGGGGATCGAACCCGGGACCCATTGCGTGTCAGACCGGTATGGTGACCGCTCCACCACCCGGGTTGTCAAAAAAGTAAACAGTAGGTATATAATATTTTAAATAGATATTTATAGTATTTCATTGCCATATTTCATCTAATCGCTTATATATATTTAGGATTTTGTATATATAAATAATTTAAGAATAATACTTATAAATTTAATAATAGGTACAAAATAGGATCCGTTAAGATCCGCAAGATCCGCCTAAATAGTAACAGATACGAATACGGATACAGATCTTTCGCCTGCCTCGGATATCCGCAGATACGGATACGGATATCCGGCACATCACTAAGAGTAACATAATTATCACTTTTATCGGTCGGGTAACGTTTGATTTCATATGTAGATAAAAATGTAATAATGAAAAAATACCAACAAGTAGTAGGTACCTACACATTTCCGTGCGTATATGTAATGGTATCTATTCTAGCTTACTAGCATTTTTATATGTTATGTTTTTGCTATTAATTCAAATATTTTATAAATGTATTTGCAAAAACCTGCAGCCTTTGACTACAAGACATTCTTGATAGTTGTGTGGGATAATTGATGTATTTATAAAAAAAAATAACAAGTGCGTAATACGTTAAGGAAATATCCAAACTGTATATAGTAATAATTTTAATGAAACATTGGAATGGGAAAAATGTTTAACATTTTTAAGTAATATTTTTATTTTCGGAAATTTAATAAAACCTTTATATACCTATATCCTAGTTTTAAGATCAGAAAATGTTAAAGGAATAATTATATTAACAAAGCAATGAAATACAATATAAGCTATAAAATATATAATTAGGACAGTGTTAGTTACTCAAACGGCTAAAATAAAATCATTAGTGTATTTGAATAGACCACTCTGATAATTATCAATAAAGTTACCGTTAATAAATATTCTTAATGCTGAAGAGCGTAACAGTTTTCCTCAGTGATTAATATTCTGAATTTGTTACGTTTTGTATCATTTAGTTGCGTAACGCGATCAGTAAACACGATTATTGAAAACCTATTATAAGAAATATCGCAACAAACAGATCAATTTGATCAGTTTTATTTTTGTATCAATGTATCTTGAAAAATATGTAAAAGAGAGAAAAAGCGACTCGATTCCAAAGCTCACGACTAATATAGTAATAGATATCCGACTACAATTTTGGAATATATGGAGTTGCAGCCCTTCAGGAAGATCTTCGGTAACTTAGTTCATAACTGGCAAGAAGTATTCAGAAATCGCGTCCGGTGGCGATCTCTCGTATCGGAAGCCAAGACTCTCTTTGGGGCCCTGAGCCAATGGACTAGTAGTATCAATGTATCTACACTATAATTTACATAAGGACGGCTTTAAACGATCACGTTTATTTTCTCATATGACAATCGGAACTCATCATGTAGTGGTATTTATATCCTTGTAAGATATTTTATTAATGTGATTAGCAAACGAACAAGGTGGACTGCATTCACGTTATATTAAGTGATTGTTGATCATCGTCGCATCTGTAACTAACTCTGTAGCAGAAGTTGGTAACAGTTAGACCACTAACTATTAGATTACCCCTCATGTTCCGTTCATCATACTACTTTTTAATCGACTCCAAAAAAGGAGGAGGTTCTCAATTCGACTGTATTTTTCTATGATCGAACCTTGGATACTTTCGACTGGGTGAACCGATTTTGACATTTTTTTTTTTATTTGAAAGCTTGTGCTTCCCGCAGGGTCCCTTTTTAATTTTGTTCAATTTTCGGCACTCATATACTTGTAGGACATAGATTCGTCGTTGTAATCTAACAAAATATGTTGAGCGTTGACTTCGGGACTATGTACTATGTATTGTGTATGTAAGAAAACAACATATATTTGAATTATTTTTTGTGGTCGGTGTTGTGGTAGAAGTCGGTTTCTTTTTTTTTAAACTGAGTACTGTAATGCTACGTTGTAAATACCTATTTGTAACACCTATTTGTAGGTGTGAGACGCGGTTTCGCGTTTATTTTTTAGTCAATTATGAAATTGTATTAAGTGTTTATTCTTTATTAATTGCTGTATTATGCTTTTTATGACAACATAACTTCGTAGACAACCAAAAAATACAGAAATTACTACTTTTTCTACCGTACATTGCACCTTATAATACATAATGTATTTTTAAATACATCATGTATTATAAGGCATAATACATAATGTATTTTTATTTCGATATATATAAATGTAGCACACGTTTTTAGTTTTTCAGTTAATTAATTAATTTGTTTTTTTTAATTGTCATTTGAAGTTGAGTTACGTTTATTCCAAGTCTTTAGCTCATTTTAAAAGCAGAGTAGAATTGATTTCAAATATCCATTCCAGCTTATAAGACCCAAACGATCTGATAAAAATGTGTAACTATGTGGATTGCTACGAGACAATAATAATTGGCAAAGTTCAAACACGAAGGGTTCCCTAGAACCTGAATATATTTTTTTATTTATTATAATACCAGCTTTAGAACTACATGCATTGTGAATAATTAAAGTGTCTACCTATTACGGTTCTATAGATAAACAGAAAAAAGCAATAAGGTGTTTGTATTTGGATAGATATATTTTTTTATTTATTATAACAGCCATGGTCATACATACGCTGTAAAAACAAGTACTTATTACAAATCAAGAGAAATAGTCTTCAAAATGCATAGATAGCGAAGCTACCAATAGGGTTACGTACTCTTTGGGTAAAAAGAGATCTTGTGGAAGAAGAGATCCTTTAAAAAGTAAGTTTTAAAAAGAAATACCTGTATAAATATAAATAACCGATTTCTAAACGAAGATTCATAAGTTCACATATCATGAAAGTGAGATAAACCTTTTGTGTATGTCAAGTCATTCCTATTTGGCACGTGCCTTATTACGCATTTGACAAGGATATAAAACAAGCTATGTTACGTCTCAAAAACGATGAAACTAATACCACACAAGTATGTTTTGACATCTATACATATAATAAAAAATAAAAGTTCCACGTGCCTGTACATCGCGTCCATCTATCCATCAGCCCTTGAAAGTCCACTGCTGGACATATGACTACCGTAATCTGCGCCACTCCGACCGGACCTGCGTCTACAAAATTCAACGGTTGCCCGCCGATCTTCAGGTCATCAGTCTAACTGGTTGGGGGGCAGCCTTTACTCCTTCGCATCGCATATATTTTCTAAAACATAGTTTGGAAGACTTAGAAAAAATAATAATATTTTTTCTATATTTTATACAATTTTTATGTGTATTTGATTTTATTTCTCTAAAATCGCCTCAAATAAAATATATTTAGTAGATTTCATTATTTTGTGGATTGAAAATATATTTTAGAATCCCTATCATGAAACAACATTGAGTCTATCTTTCATTAAAATGAATGTATTTGCATTTTCCTACTTTCATTCAAATTCATGTATTTTATCAAAAGTAATTAAAATTTAAAGTTGTTACATTTCTTTAAATGCGGACGTAACCGCGTGGTACAACTAGTGCATCATATATCATTTGCGTATTACAGATAAGTGTAAGTATATTTTGAAATGATTGTCAGAATGGACGTGAACTGATATGTGATCATGTGATGCTCTACTCGGATATAGCAGTGATACAAATTGATTTCAGATTAGTCTCAGTTTTATATGTATATAATAAATGTCTAATACTACCTATGCCCCGCGGTTTTACCAGCGATTAAAATTTTCTTTTTTATATAAAGAAAATAGCAAGCGATCTTATAGTCCACCTAACGGCAAGTGGATTCTGCCGCCCATGGAGGTCTGTAAACAACCATTGATAAGATAAGTGGTTGCTACTTATGAGGACTGAGTTGGAACGTCTCGGATAAGTATGTCTCCGTTACCATACCCTTCAGACCAAAACACAGTAGCGCCTAACACAGCTGTTATAAGGTAGAAATAGGTGTGGCGATGGATGGTGATGGATACTTCCGGAGTCTGCAAAACTTATACCGGAGTCATAAAACCTTATAATTGACTTTTAATGTATTTTTTTTAATAAAATAATATTTCTTCAAGAAACGCTTATAAGCAGCTGAAGCTGAATAGGCTAAAGTTGAATAAAAATAATATGTTTTTACTTTAACTCCAAGATATAAATCTGAAAATATAAAAAATAAACAAACTTGACTAGATACTAGGTTTTTACTTCCAAAATAAAGGGACAATAATTCAGTTCTAGATTATAAAAGCTATTCCAATTGAAGACCAGATTTGGCGATATAATATTTTGGACTTTAAATATAATATTACAAAAATAAAATAAACCAGTCTGCTTAAACTGAAAAGAGAGAAGACAATAAGTGCTACAATCACAAAAATATTATAAGGCTATGTAAGTGGCGACAGACGTATTAATAGTAGATTTTTATATAATGTTTGTCTGTCATCGCCATATAGATTCGTAATAGTCTATTTACTGACTTTAATGCAATACTCATATCGTCATGATAAAAATGTCATTTCCCCCCTTTAATGTCGAAATCTTTACAAGCGCCATTTTTAAAATCATATAGCTTTTGTTACTCTGCGAACTGAGACAATTCCAATTATATGTTATATGTCACAATCCGGAAAGCTGTTTGCTCTATAGTGCGTGCCAATGTAATGGACATACATAGAAACATACGTACATACGCTCGAAAAACACTACTCTCCTTCTGACGTAGTCAGGTAAAAACCCTATACTGCTTAGTTTTATACTAAGTTGACGTATGTTAAAAACAACAGTTAAATGGGAGCCGAACTCTAGCACTGCGTATTCCTTACAAGTAAATAGAGTAGGGACCAACATATATATGTAAATAAATAACACTTTTCTCTAAGTGTACTTCTGATAACTAAATTAATATAACATAAATAAATTATTTTTCGAATTACTTGTCACGTATTTTTCGTTGTAATAGTATTTTACATTTGCTGACTCGAGAAATAGAGTATTTTCTGGTATTCTGGCCTAAATTTTATATTACGAAAGCTATCTAGATTATGAGCATATAGATTGATTGGATTTTAATAAAATTATTGTGCAATAATGTGTAATAATGCCTGTAATATCTATATATTATGTGACATCAAAATATTATTAAACAACTAGCTGACCCTGCAAACGTTGTTTTGCCATAAAAATGATTAAATTACTGAAATGGCTATTAAAAATTGGGGTTGGTGATAACAGGGTAGAAAATTAGGGTTGTAAGTATTTTTAATGACACATTGTAGAATAATAAAAACAAAAAAAATCCCCAAAAAATTAAGAATAAAATGTAAAATGTGAACAACCCTTATCACTTAAGGGTATGAAAAATAGATAATAGCCGATTCTCAGACCTACTGAATATGCATATAAAATTTGGTAAAAATCGGTAAAGGCGTTTCTTAGGAGTAAGGTAACTAACATTGTGACACGGGAATTTTGTATATAAGAAAATAATATTTTTATGCCACATAATATACTCGTATAATATTACACGCACAAGTGCCCTTTCAATTTTGGCAAATTGATTCGGACTGCCGGACTGTATTATGACAGCCGGATTTTATCGTACTATATAAGGCTGGTTGTGTTTTTTCATGTGTTGTTATGTAAAGTAAGGGCCTGTAAACGTAGAGGCATTCTTTACGACTAGCGGTTAGCGATATGAGTAGATTATATTTAAAACCATCGCCCATAGATAAACATTTTTGAACAAAATGCAGCTAAGACACTTGCTTGTCTTTTGCATAGAGTTTGACGCCAATAGCTCATTAGGGACGGAGCTATGTGATTTAAAAAAGGGTGACCAACTGATCGCACAATGACCCTAGGTATTGTTTCAAAAAACAGAGCGCAGCGTGGGCGGACAAGATATAACGATTTTAGTACCAAAATTTTGACAAATACTCGTAAAAAAATCCTAAACAAGTTCAAAGTATAGAATCCTGCTCCCTGGAGTCCACGTAAGTGGTCCAGTCCACGAAGGTTATTGTTATAAGAAATGATTTCTTAAGATAAAATAAAGAATCTATATCTAAAAGGCTAAGATTTAACATTTTTATAAGTAGCTATTGGAATTGTTTATTGTTATTTATAGATAGTTTTGGAAAAATCATGATTATCTTCGAATTGCGATAAGTGTAAATATAAGTTTAATTAATTAGCATTGTCATAGAAAGTACTTTACATTATTTTTAAAAATAGTACCATTGATTATAATTAATAAACTTGAATAAATACGTTTGATTTTTTTTAGAACGGAAAACGAAAGAATAACAAATGTTTACAAAACACTTTATGTTCGTAAAATATGAGAATATTGTAAATGTATTAGCTTTTGTGTATTGCGAAATGACGATGAAAACAAAGAGTAGTTTTGAATAGTATAAGTATGCGTGTAGTATATACGATATATTTGAATAACAATACTTAACACAAACAACACCTGTTAACAAGTAACGGATAAAAATAATATTAATAAGATTAAATATAAAAAGAAGGATATAATTTGGAATACATACCTCGGAGAAAGCTTCAGAGCTTTCGAGTTTTCACTATACCACGTACATAAAACAACCCCAAACTATCATTTAAAATTCGTTTGATAAAATAATATTTATTATCACGCTACAAATTTGATAAATTCAATAAAAATCACTTCAAGCGTTTGATACGATTCGGAGTTTCATCAGTAGTCGACAATGTTGGCGTCTCGAGTGGGTTGATAAGGGAAATGGCGGAAAGAGCGCAAGATCCAACTCCGTCGGACAGTCGCGCCGTACCAGTCTCATCTACGTGGGTACGCTAAGTAAAGACACTTCACAATATCCACGCTTTACTACTTAGACGACCTTTATTTTAAAATACACGCCTTTATCCGTTAAACTTCAACGATACTACTTATTCGATTATACTCATTCTTATTGTATATTTTATGTTATTTCAGAATATGGCTATATTTCTTTGTTTGGCTCTTGGTACTCAAAACATAATAGAAATATCAGCTAGTCACGAGATCGACTTAACATATTATAGTACATAGATATACATAGGTGTGTCGAAAACTTTGTAACTGCTTGTGCGCAACTGCAGCATTTGGTGGGCTTTCCTTGGTTTTTATACATGTCACGTGTAAACAATAAACGGTTAAGTTTCTCAGTGCGCGTACAACGTTATGGTATGGAAATGTATTCATTTACATAGTGTCGCCATTATTGTAACTTGTACGGCCCTTAACTTGTATGCCTGGACAATATGGCATAAAATATTGATTAGGGTTGCTTTGTGCCCATGAGGGGCTTTTTATTGGGATGTGTTAGTGGCATGAATACGAAAAATCCACGTAATTAATAAAATTCCTTGGAGTTATGGAATATTGTTATAAGTCATGGAAATGTGTTAATAAGACATACATATTTGCATAAATATTCGAGTAGTGTTCACGTATATCGAGGGATATGCCATCAGCGCTAGCAACGTGTCTGAGTGATGGCTATAAATGTCTTAGAGACTTGTAACAGAATTCGTGTGCGATTTTTTGCAAATATACTGAAAAGCAGGTAATAAATGAGTAATAACTGTCGATTTTAAGTGTATTTTAAATTATTAAAACCATATATTTATGTTTGTGTACAATTTGTTATACCAATAAAAATTGTCTATTGTCTATTTGTCTATATACCTATTACTATAATCGTAATTGCAAAAAAGTATGAAATTATTCTTAATTAATTTTAAATCTCGATGCTTCGTGGGTAGCGAAACAGTTTTTTGGCGAAAGGTCAAAAGGAAATTAATAAATATAATACTTAATACCTATTCAGTGTTTGACCATCAGCAAGAGACGTTATCTCGTGTTTCGACTGTCCGAATGAATGAGAATGAATGCATAATGATGTAATCAGGATCACATGATCGAAATTGTTGGAAACAATAAGGTGTTTTGATGTCATCTCCCATTATGACAGTAGCCTCAAATATTTATATCTAGAAATATATATTTACAATGTTAAGAAATAAAGATTAAATCAATTGAAAATTATTTTTATATGGTCTTTAATTATACTTAGAGGGGACATAGCGTAGCAACGACGAGGTTTCGACTAGTTGTATAGTATTTCTTTTTCTCCACATAAATACCTCAAAATAATGAACAGTGATACAATTTATAAATGCATAAACATAGTTATTTTAATGTTGTTACAAATTAATAGATTTGTTTTCCTAATGTTATTTACACATACATTGAACATAAAATAAATATTTAGATTTTTAATAATACTTCCAAATTTGACGACCCGCGTGGTGGAGCGGCCACCGTACAGGTTTGACACGCAGTGGGTCCCGGGTTCGATCCCCGGCTAGACAGACATCTGAATGATGAGTTTAGGTTTCTGTTCTGGGTCCAGACCCAGGTGTTTGTGTGTTCGTCTTTGTGTGTCTATGGCACCCATGACACAGGAGAAAATCCTAGTGTGGGGTTATGAGTGTAGAAAGCGTGAAACGGTTGAAAACAGAGTTATTTTTTATCCCATTCTTGTTAGAGGGCAGGTATCGGATATTCCAGCTTTGGTGTATTTGGGTCAATTCTATTCAAGGATCACTGCTTGAAATTAGACATTAAGACCACATAATAATATCTGTCTGTTCGGTTTATTTTTGGGAAGTTCTGAATTTATTTCGCCAGGCTAATTTTTATCCCAACATATCTATGATTAGAGATGCGCATGATCTGCAGACGGAATAGTTGTTTCTATGCAATATGCCAGCTTGCCTTTGAATGTTTTCTTTAACGGACACGCAGCATACTTCGCTACGCTATTTCAGTGCGGAATTGAGAAGAGTTGCGTACCTACTTTAATCTATACTAGCTGAGCCCCGCGGTTTTACCCGCGTTTAAAAAATGTAACATTTTTTAACATACATTTTTGACATAGTAACATATACGTGCGCGTAATGCGCGCGCGGTTTCTTAGGTTTTAATTTTCTAAAATAGAAGTAGCCTAAGTTACACCTTATGACATCAGCTATCCAACAATAAAAGTCCCGTCAAAATTGGTTCAGTCAGAGATTATCCGGATCAAACAGACAGACAGATAGCCAAAAATCTAGTGATAGATTTTTTGTTATCAGTATCGTATATACTTTCGTATACATTTGGTAAAAAACTGTTATTTTTATATCACAAACAGACTCTTCAATTTTATTTATATGTATAGATTACAAAAAATCTGTGGGCACTAATAATAAAAAGTTATTTTTACGACAATTTGACGAATTGTACATAATAATTAAGTGTGTCAAATTATGTTTTTAGTCGTGTATTAGCTAAATTTGACAACATACTCGTATAGACTATAATAACAATTAACATTGTTAAAAACAATAACATAATAATCCCGACTGCTCAATGACAATTGATTCGGTTTTAATTCATTGTTTTCAAGCAGTCGGTTTTTTGTTTATATAATTATATATTTAATTTAACGCTTCTTATGAGTTTTAGTTAAAATAGTACCATAAAAGTATTATAATATATTTGTTTGTAACTAGATCGTGACAAGGAAAAAAATCGTCTCTTCTCCCTTTTTTCCTATTTACAGGCGCCATTTTCATGTTTCATGTCATAATTAGTCACTCATGTCATAAATACACACATACATAGCAGGGATGTTGCGGATGTCGATTTATTCACATCCGTGGATGTGAATGTGGATACGGATTTTTGAAGGCTAACATCCGCATAACATAGTAGTACATGAATGAAGAATTAAAAAAAGGATAAAGTAATTATTAACATTTTTGTTAAGCAAAATGAGTATTAATTATATTGCTATTATTCTTTTTAACATCACTTTCTAATTTTCTTATTACTAAGTAAAGTTAAAATATGACCATTATCATAATGTCATTTACGTGGCGACTTAAATTTAATAAGCTGAGCTAAGAGTAATACAAAGATTTCCCAATAAACAATTATTTACACACAATGATTATTGTATCATAATAACACTCAAAATATCTATCTATACGATAAGTAATCCACAGCGCAAACAAACAGGTAATGATTTATTTACAAGAAACAATTCGTCGCAACTTTTATTTCGTATTAGATTCGCATCCGTTTGAACATCTGTATTGATTATCCGCGGATGCGGATGCAGTTGTCCTATCTTTGCGGAACCTCCACATTTGCGAATACAGATACAAATATTCGCAACATCTCTGATACATACATACATACTAAATACGCACGAAAAAAAATACCCTCCTTCTTGTGCAGTCGTAAAAAGTAGGCAAGCCAGACGACGATATCCTGACAGATGTTATCAATATGGATATTTCGTATTAAGAAAAATATACGAGTGTAGATAGCTTTTACGACAAGGTTTCAATCAATGGAGAGATGCATATAAGATGCTGTCACATTTGAAGATGTGAAATGTTTAACATATTCCC
Organism: Cecropterus lyciades; assembly: GCA_002930495.1. NCBI lineage: Eukaryota > Metazoa > Arthropoda > Insecta > Lepidoptera > Hesperiidae > Cecropterus > Cecropterus lyciades. The sequence continues at coordinate 633,953 of MOOZ01000425.1, read as the reverse complement.
TGAATACATCACATCTTATAGAGATTATATCCATCTCATCTTTATCTTATCGATTTATCAATTGGACTTTAAGTGGAGCAATGTAGTACGTTTAGTGTGAAAAGATAGGTGTTTTTCGAGATTTGAGCAATAAGACTATCTCGTCAAGGAACGTCAATGTTTGCTATGATTTCTACGAAGTCATTGTCGTCGACCAATTGTTGCTGCCCACTGCTGTATAATATGTTATAATCCCTACATAATTATATAAATGCGAAAGTCACTCTGACTGTCAGTCTTGTACGCTTTCGCCAAAACCACTGAACTGATTTTAATGAAATTTGGTACAGAGATATAATTCATCTTGGAAAAGGATATAGGTTACCCTTTATCGCGAAAAGCGGGAATGAAGGGGTTGAAATAGGGCATGAAAATTGTATGGAAGTTCGTCAATGTCAAAGATAAAACCATGAAACTTTGTACTACAAATAGGTACTTGATAAGCAATAGTAAATAAATATTTGTTGTAAAGTTTATAAAATATAGATGCAAACTATGTGGTTTCTTGCAAAAGGTTTTTTGCTGTTAATCACAATAGTTAGTATCTATATTATTATCAAAATAATATAACTGACCCAGGCAGAGTTGCCACCTGCCCCGATTTTTCCGGGACAGTGTTGATTTCGAAGACGTTGTCCCGCGTCCCGACGGCCTATCGATTTTGTCCCGATTTTTGACAATTAGCGATAGGCTCAATAGTAGTTGCTCTCATATACATAATAGTTGTGCTTTGCGGCGAGTTTCCTTTTTCGTTGAGTGAAAAATTACATTAAGTTACATTACATTAGTTTTGTTTATACTATACGTGCTTTTAAAAACAATATGTGAGTATCTCTAAAGTTTACGTACACTATTAAAATTTCAATTAATCTTTTAAGTCAAGTGGCCGGTGTTTTATTGCAATATGTTGCATTGTGTGTGTTGTGGCCGTTTCCGCCATTTTCGCGCTTTGACTGACATGCTTATGTGGATAGATTAATCTTCAGTTTTCTTTGTAACCACGTTGGG
>MOOZ01000425.1:571004-581184 GCA_002930495.1 Cecropterus lyciades | reverse complement strand
CGGCCCATGGACACTTCAGGTAAGATCAGGTCTTACCTAAGGTTAGCCAGAGGTGCGTTGCTACCCCTGAGGACTAAGTTGGAATGCTTCTGATAAGTATATCTCCCATACCACACCTTTGAGACCTGAACACAGAACTGAAGTTATTAGGTAGAAATAGGTGTGGCGGTGGTGCTTCCGGAATCGAACCACAAAGAATTCTACCACCATTAAAAAATCTCGAAACACTACTGTACATAATTCTCGAGAAGACTAACGGATATAATCTATCCCTCTATTAAATGGTCTAGACTGCGGTGACCTACTTCGTGCGGCTAACTTACTTAATCGTCACAAGCTGTCATTACGTCCACCAGTCACTCCGTCATTTAGTTTCGCTAAATCTAGTTGCTTGGCGGAGGGTATCGATCACAGCCTGAGGGTGTCAGTGTATTTCAAATGATGTGTCAGGTTCAGTAATAAAATTCGTGTCTGATAGTGGTCATTAATATTATAATTAATATCTTCTCTTCATTAATTGGCAAATTATACAGTTTCGACTGTAGTATCATTGAAAAAAAAGTCTACGCCATCGACTGGAATCTATTTCAAATTGTTTGGAATAGAATATATTTCCAAGTTTCCATTGCAAATAAACCTATTTGATAAGAACGAAATAATATTAGAACACAAAAGAATAAAGTATATGAAATAAATCGAAAAAACAAAGTCAATAAAACATATTTCATGTTCGTATTAGTTTACAAGAAGCTCAAAAAACAAGAGATTATTCATAATAATACAAGCTTTATTTCTAGTCTATCGTTTAGAAACTGTCAATTTTAAATATATATTATTGTAGAAATATCATAAAAGATTGAGTTATCAACAGAAACGAAACTCCAGGAGAAACACACACAAAAGTAAAGTTACTTTTAGAAATAACAAAGACTGTTAAATACTCTTTTATTATGTATATTCGGCTTATAAATATATGAATATTTTACAATATTTTTAAATACGTTTACTAAGAACAAATTAATAAGCGATGAAAAGGAGACTTAAATGTTTAATGTTTAAAGAAACAAATATTTCAAATTCATCTTGAACAAAGTAAAGCCACGAGGAAATCTAGTCATTATATAAAATAGCCTGCCTGGTCTACGCTGACCTATCTTCGTGGGCAGGCCGAGTTAACTTTATCAATTATTCGCCGCAAGCCGTCATAACGTCCCTCGCCTCTTAACCATTTAGTTTTCCTTGATAGGTCAAGAAGCGTAGATAGTAACAAAGTTATCTATTAATGGGTTAACCATTTTAAAATTTTATTACATAAAACCGCGACCTGGTTTAAGCTTATACATTTTCGCTTTTATTCCAAGTTTTAAAGGAGCTTATAATGATGTCTATTTTTGCTCAAACATTGAGGGTTTTTTTATGATATTGAAATAGCAAACGAGGATGTAGCCCACCTGATAGTAAATAGCCACTGCCACACCTATGGATTCGTAATCAACCCCTAGATAAGGTCAGTCTTACCTGAGGCTAGCCACAGATGCGTTGCTACCCCTGAGGACTAAGTTCGAACGCCTTGGATAAGTATATCTCCGTAACCACACCCTTTAGACCAGAACACAACAATGCGTAACATTGCTGTTATTAGACAGAAATAGGTGTGGCAGTGGTGCTTCCGGAGTCAAATCACAAAGAGTTCTACCACCTCTAAACATTATATTATAAATAAGCTATTCCTTTCTGTAGACATAGCATGTCTGTTGTTACGCTACACTAACGTTAACTTTTGCAAGTCTATAACGTCCTTATTTTTTTTAGACTTTTCCACTAAAAGATAAGGAGTTATAGATTCTGTTCTTAAACTTTTCCTAAGACTGTTAATCTACTCAGCACCTATGATCTTCAGGCTTAGGTAGTTTTAACTGTACTGATTAACTAGCTGAAATCCACTTTACTTGTCGTCTTCAGTAAGCCATTAACTTGGTAATTATAATCTTCCAATTAGTACAGCGACCAGTCTATCGCGAGACGTTTATGGCTTTCACAGTATTACTTTTTGGTCGGATTATGCTTTAACTAGTCGTAAGAGGATAACGGAGTTAAATTTTAATTCAGATAATTTTATATGGAAATGTATGCATATATTGATTTAATTTTGAGTATAGTTTATATTAAGTGCAATACAAACGTTATACTTCTCTGTTTCGCAAAATTCTTTTACGAGTTTCACTAATTTGCGGAATCCGTGCAGTAATTTTCAAACAAAGTGTAGAAAGGAAACGTTTGTTAAATTTTAAAACATTTTATTAAGGACTTCTTTTTTCTGCGGCTCCACCCGCTTGGGTCATGTACCACGGTAAAAAGTATCCTATGTGTTAATCCAGGTCATTAATCATCTGTGTCGAAAATTCCTCTAAATTCAATCAGTACTTTTGCGTGAAAATATTACAAAAATATGTACAAACACCTTCACAAAATTTCGCATTTATAGTATTAGTAAAATTACGTATAAGGTTTTATTTCCACAATATCCAGTATTCGAAAGGCAAAATTTTACTCAGTTGCTCTTTGAATTTTATTTATGGTTACCTGTAGTTGAACCTTATCGTTTTACATTTTAATTAAAGCAAACTTACAAGACGGACATTATATGTATATGAGTATGTTACGGTTAGTGCGCTTTGAAGTAATCGTGCTAGAGTCGAAATTGCTTGGACCGTCGTGTGGGGAGCTCTAAGTGAATTTAACTGGAGTCTGGGCGGTATGGCGGTCTAATTCTCACTCGTTAATGAAAAGATCACTTAAAAGTTATATCATGCATGCGATGTAAAGATGGGAGTGAAAAGGGAGAAATATACGTTAAAAGTTAAAAATAATTAAGGTGGTTGAATTTTCGGGATGTTTTACTCCTAAAGCACCCTACCTTTCTGATTAATATCCGTACTTGTGCTGTTGAATTGTAATGTAATTAAAATATGTGTTTCTTTCTACAGTTGTATGTTTTTTTTTCTAAGCTTGCTATTGCAAACGAGCATACTGTCAACCTCATGGTACTTACCATTCGTTACCGCCAATGGACATGACGCCAATGATGTTGGCGACTTAATATAGAACAGGGGGTCTATCTGAAGACAATCTGACGACACAGCTACGTTACTACTCACGAGAACTAAGATGGCCGCCACATATGAAAGTGTAATTAAGGTAGTTCAACTTAGTCATCACAGTAGGTGTTTTTGCAGCCGATTTCAGTATTTAAAAAAGTATAATGAACGTATTAATCCGACTGCTATATTTTTATTATGAACAAAGATCGTTTTAAGCAGTCGTTTTTATTTCTTTTAAAACTTTATTAATGTTTCTAATTTAAATCTTTTCTTTCATATTCTGTCATTTTTATAAACCATTCGTTATCACAATATACGATTACTTCAACTTAAACTGCAATGTATTACGTATGAACATCGTAAAATAATTTGTGATAATGATTTACAATATTTAGATAATCGTTAAACGTTATTTAAAGAAATATATATTCTGGTGAGCATATAACCTCCACTTTTTTCTAAATCGGTTTAAAAGTTGCGAACGGTGGTTAAATCTTAGAGTATTAGGAGATTTTGGTAAATTTTATTCAAAAATAATAACTATTAAACGCAAACCTGACTTAAAAAGGCTTTAACTATTGATTTTTTAATTCAAGAAATAGGTCACTACTCCGGCGACGAGGTGATGGGCGGGTGGGACCACTCGATCTACCCGCTCTCACATATTTAATTCCCCTTGCGTGGCGCCGGCAATAAAACAATTGCCGATGTAACTTCCTTAGTCTGTCCCTCTAATTACGGTACGAAGTTTATGAAACTCTTTCCTGGAATTGTGAAGGGCAAGTTTTTAAGTAGTACATTGTTTATTGTACATTTCAATTCGAAATATTCTTAGAATTACTTTGTATTTTATTGAAATGGTAGTTTTAATATAATTTTGTTAGAAATAAAATACAGTCAAATTGAAGACCCACTTCCACTGTTTTAAAGTCGGTTAAAAAGAGGAGTTGTGTTATAAATATTACTCACAATTCCATATCGTCTGAACATACATGTACAATTCTATTATTGTTATTTAACATATATTTATATCGAATATGTTACATATAATTTTGTTTACTCATATTAATAAAAAGAGGTGTTTGACAAATATGTGCAAAAACCTATAATATTTTCCGCGAAAATGGGTAAGGGCTGCCGCCGCTACGGTGGAATGTCGCCAATGCTCAAGAAGCAATTTGTCATTAGTGTGTGTCGTTGTTATGAGTAGCGATTCATATTTTACTAGGTTTTGCTCGTAACTCCGTAAAAATAGAATACCGTTATTGACAACTTGGTTGACACTATGGGCTGAATATATTTAGGAAGTACGTTGCCGTGTCGTACGTTTTTAGCGTGTTCCGTTCGCGTATCACGATGATACATATATTATTGTTTTTGTATTATAATTCACATTGAGACAGCTGAGCAGTGACAGCCTAGTCGTTGCAACTCTCAATCAAGGGCCCAAGGTTCGATCCCAGGCACGCACCATAGATTTTTCTAAAATTATGAGCGTATTAGAAAATAAGTATCATTGCTTTATGGCGAAGGAAAATGTAATGAGGAAATCTACACACATTAGAGGTCTTAAAAAAAGGTCTCAAAGGTGTGTGAAGTCTACCAATTTGCACTTGGCCAGGGTGGTAGACTATGGCTTAAACACTCTATCATCTGGGAGAAAACCCGAGCTCTGCAGTGGGACAATAATGGATTGGCGACAATGCATATTTTGTATTTCATCGAGATACGTGTAATGGATGAAAAGGTGAGAGTAGTTACAGTTAGAAGATGATTTTCCCACGTAAATTGTATGGGCCTAGTATTATTTGCTTATTTTATACTAAATATCGGGCAATGTCGGTGTAATGTGTAAAATACAACATTTTTCAATAAGGCAAAATTATACATAATAAACATAACATGAAATTGGTGGTAAAATTATATTTAAGTTAATTTAGATAATTTTTGAGTATGGTGTTAAATAACAGAATAAATATTTACCGTGTTGCTAACATATTTAAGTGTGTATAACAACTTCCAGAGTGTGCATGTTCTGGTAGAAATCAACTAGATTTTTTTTAGAATTATACCTAACGAACGACGAACGATACGAACTCTCTTTTACTTTAACCTTATCTCAATATACCATGAAATGTAAAATAGTCTTGCTTTACATATTAAGAAGTTTTAAATGCTAACAAATGCATAGAAAAGTATAGAATTAAAACATTTTTTTTATTTTATTACAGAAGAAGCAAAGGAGCGTGCAGTCCACCTGATGACATGTGGCCACTGCCGCCCATGGACATCTGTAACCAACCCCAAATAGATCAAAGTCTTACCTGAGGTTAGCCACAGATGCGTTCCAACTAAGTCTTAGGGATAGTAAACTCATGAAGACTAAGTTGGAAAGTCTGGGATAAGTATGTCTCCCTTACTACACCCTTTAGACCGGAACAGCCGTTCAGTACAGCGCGTAACACTACTATTATTAGGCTGAAATAGGTGTGGCGGTGGTGTTTACAGAGTCCTGGAATCGAAGAGTTTCATCTTGAATCCACGATCTTTTCAAAATTATCAGCAATATTATTTCTAGGTAAAAAAAAAAACCCTGCAGTTCAGGGACACAATAGGGCTACAGTATCCCCTGCCTGTCATAAGAGGGGACTAAAAGGGGGCTGTTTTTTTATAGTTTGGAAGTAGCAAACGAGCATGCAGCCCACCTGATGGTAAGTGGTTACTGCCGCTCATGGACATGCGTAATCAACTCTAGGTAAGATCAAAGTCTCATCTAAGGTTAGCAACAGATGCGTTGCTACCCCCGAGGACTGAGATGGAATGCCTCGGAAAAGTCTCCCTTACCACACCCTTCAAACCAAAACACAACAGCGCATAACACTGCTGTTATTAGGCAGAAATAGGTGTGGCGGTGGTGCTTCCGGAGTCGAACCACAAAGAGTTCTACCACCTTTAAAATTCCGGGAGCTCGAATCGTCCAGTTAAGTGACCCCGGGAAGGACGGCGGCATGTGTGATCGCAAGCTGTCGTAAAGAACATAAGGTATGGTGAGCGCATATCCTCACCGAAGAAGAGCCTGAATGAGGGTATCGCGCTTGGAGGACTCCGGTTGCGTTCCGTTGGAGATTCCGGAGTCCTCCAAAGAGCGCTGAAGACGGCCTCCCTTTAGTGCGGGAAGAATTCCACATAGCAATGCTGGGTGCATTGCTCCCACGTCGTCGGGTACCTTCTGAAGGTTTCCCGAAATAAAAAGGTATGAAAAATTATAAATTCATATTTTATCCATATGTAATTAATTTTAAACAACAGCTTTATGTGATAACTTATCAATATCCTTTTAATCGCCAGCAATCAATATTATCGACACAGATTGTTTATCAGGAGATATTCTAGTATTATAATACTGTTTTAAATGTTATTAACAAATTTGTATCATTTCCGTTGTAAGCATAGAAATTTAATTGCTGCGGAATTTTCCTCCTCAAATCTGAGCACAGCTCTGTTTAACATTTATATTATGAGGCAGAAATAGGTTTGATTAAGTTGCTAAAGGCAACTAATGCAACTCTATGTTAATTGTATCGACGTGATATATTATGTGGATCATATAGGTGTTAAATATACACATGGGCGAAGAAAGTAGGCATTAAAGTTCCACTGATAAGATTCAGCAGCTACTTAAACTTTTGTTTGCTCTATGATTTTATTGTTTCGTTGTATTCATTAATTTATTTTGTCAAGATCATTGGGGACCTAAACTAACTTAACGCGAAGCGGAATTCTTGACAATTCTAATTCTGTCGTTCTCAAAGTATGACAGTCCTGCGGGAATATTTCGAGCTTCAATGATTGCTTTACTCAGCGCACCGTACGCCTTGTCGTTTCTACGTCTGTTCATAATTTTACAACATTATTTTACGCTTTTTGAGTCAAGAAGGATACTAAATTATTATTAAGGTTTTAAGCATTGGAAGATTATTTGGTACGATTAGGTAGCACCATCACACCTATTTCTAGCGTGAAGCAGTTCAGGCATTTCGTTAGAAGGGTATATATGTCGACTAAACGTAAAACAACATCAGGTGATCATCTTATCCTAAGAAATAGCAATTCATGTGTAATTGACTTCAGGTTCAGGACCTTACTCTGTGCGAAGTTGGTTCCACATGTCCGAAGGGGTAGTGTCCACTTAACATTGAATTTTTGCTTGTTTGTTACTACAATATTATTTAATCAAGTCGGTGTATATTTTTATACAACATGTGTTCATTTTCTCATAAATATATTCAGCGTCGGCCACGGAGTAGAGCAAAAGTACCGGTCGCTATGGGCACCAGATGGCAAGGGAAAAAGAAAAACTGTCGGCGAAAAAAGGTCTTCTTATTTAGACCTGTTTTATAAGTAGTATAGTATAATATAAGTAGTACGTAATAAGTATTTTTGATTGATAAAAAAGGTTTTGGAAATTTGCACTACATTAGTATTCTATATACTCTACATTATTAATATAAAACAGAAGAGTTTGTGTTTTGGTTGTTTGTTTAAAAACCGTAATCTGGAACCTCTGATCAGATCTAGATAAATTTCCTTAATATAATAGGCAATTTATTGGGGAAAGATTTAAGCTATAATTTAATATAAATCCAAATACATTTTGAAGTGAAAGCGTCAACCAAAGGGCGCTGATAGATAATCTTGCTCTGCCCGGATCAAGGGCAAGGGCTGGTGTTGAATATATTTTAACAAATAGACACAGGTATTTGTTGCTAAACAAATCGATAATTAGGTAATAGTTTTTACTTCAGATATTTGAACATTCTTTTTCTTTGTTACTAAATGATTCACTGATCAAAAATATGAATGTGTATATTTTCATCGCTGGAAAATTATTCCAATATTCGGTTTAATTGGAAATCTTATTAACACGATTGTATTGATAATTCCTTGTATTATTGTACATGGGGCTCTTCAAAAAAGGTGTGAAGAGAGCTCTCCTTCAAAGCCGGCGATGCATTGGCGACTCCCCTGGTGTTGCAAATGTCCATAGGCGACGGTGACTACTTTCCATCAGGTGGCCCGTCTGCCTTATCGTTAGGTTCAAGTATAAAAAAAAAAAAACACGGAATCAAAAGATTACTGACATGACAAGTTTATTTATCTACCTATGCTTTTGTGAAACTAATGTTTGTTCGCACATTATGTAAAAAATACTTAAATGAAATTTACATTTTTATATTATAACTAGCAGACCTAACAATAGAACAACATATGTTGCAGCGGAAGCTGAAATACATCATCCGTAAAAAAATTCAACCGTCTGCCTATCACGGTTCATGATACAGCTTGGTGACAGACAGACGGACACCTGGGTCTTTGTAATAGGGTCCCGTTTTTACATTTTGGGTACGGAGCCCTAAAAGCATTTTACAGAAATTCCACCCAACAGATTACGACATGGTCGCGGTTACATACCTATACTATATACCTACCTATATATCTGATAGTTTAGGAGTCCATAACGCTCAAACAACGTGACACAAGTGTGGAGCAAAATGCACAAGGTGTGCAAGTTTGATTAAAATCGGTTCAGTAGTTTAGGAGTTTATCGCGGACAAATAACTTGACACGTGATTTATATATATAAAGACAAGGAAATAGTTCTGTGTAGCAATTGGAGATCATGCTATCAATTAATCGATACATAAATAAACTAAGTAAAGTGTTGATAACTCGTTAATTTTTGTATTCTTACGGTAGTTTCGGCTATATAGTTATTTTTTGTTTTGTATGAATATAAAAAAGATAAAACTTTACATGCAACATACCTTTTAAACAAAAACTGAATTAAAATTATTGGTCTTTGGCCAAGTAACGTTAATTTTTGAAGGCATTCTATTATTTTAGTACGTAGGTGTATCCACTACAGCATCCGATTTTGAACAACACACAATCGAAGTCACGGGCAAAAGCTAATATACCATCAAATAGCGTGTATCGTTACTCTGACAAAATATCTTATTAAGTTGCAAATTAATCATTTAACTAGTCAATATTTCCACGAATTTTCTGAAAAACGTATGCCCATGTAATGTTCACACACCACGCATTAATATGCATGCAAAATTACTGCTTAAAGTTTCGCATAAAAGCGACATTAATAATTCAGGCTGCAATTTGGTTAAAATGTAAATCTTATCCGCTATAGGATTAACATAATATTATGTGATATCCATCAAAATTTGCGTTTGATGTTTTGTAAAGTAAATATTGTTTAAAGAATAACGAACCTCGTAATTTGATCTCATGTCCTGTTTTTTTACGTTGAAGTTGTGGGTACGCGTCGACACGAAAATACAGACGGGCACATACATATTATATTTATGACTGAGCAGTATGAATGGAAAATTTATTTGGATATATAGGATAGTAAATTAATTGGTATATCAAAGATTATCACTAGAAAATCTTTAAAATATATGTAGAAAAATATAAGGAAATATAAAAGTCTATAAACTTTATATCAGTAAGTGTTAGTTAAACGTATAGTAAGTTAAACGTATGTGGTTTAAATTTCGACTTCCTGTACTGAAAACTAGGGTTTTCAATCGAAAGTCATTAATTTCATAAATTTATAATATTATATGCCTGAAAATTCCGCATAAACGTTTCAAAGTAGTAAACGTTTATGCAGTTGACTTGATGGTAAGTTGTCACTCCCGTCTTTGAATATATATAAAATCTACCCTAGATACATTAGATTCCTACCTGAGCTTGCCTATGCCTTGCTACCTCTCAAAACTAAATTGGAATGCTTTGCATAGGTATGTCTCCCTTACCACACTCTACAAACCAAAATAAAGAAATGCTGTTAAAATAAAACGCATAGACACTTTCTACACTCATAGCTACTCTAGGATTTTCTCCTGTGACGTGGGTGCTATGGACACACAAAGACGAATTCACAAACACCCAGACCCAGAATAGAAATTAAAACTCATCATTCAGGCATCTGTCTGGCCGGGGATGTAACCCGGGACCCATTGCGTGTCAGACCGGTATGGTGACCGCTCCACCACGCG
>MOOZ01000425.1:559809-570730 GCA_002930495.1 Cecropterus lyciades | reverse complement strand
CATTGCGTGTCAGACCGGTATGGTGACCGCTCCACCACGCGGGTCGTCCAACTGTTGTCATTATGCCGAATTAAGTGTCGCGACGCCTCTGAAGTCCATCCAAGAAGGGGTCATTTTAATTTCCTCGAGAGTGAATCCTTTAAAAGACATTAAAAAATAGGTCACTCTGCATATATATATATGGCTTGGTAGGTTGATTTCGGGTAAGATTTGCAGATAACTTCGCAGACGGATAACTTTATAGTAATAAAGTTAACGGGACTCGGTCTGCCGTTTACGATGCTATTATGCTTAAGTCGATTTCACATCTGTTATTTGATGGAATACATAGAGGTATATATTAAATTTTAAGACGCATTTTGTCTATTATTTATAAATATTATACGACAAGCACGATGAGCGCTGGTTGTATTTCGATAGTCTCACACTAATCCAGAATCTCTATTATTGTATACGAATGTGTATGTGTAGACAGAGAGTGAAAGAGACAGAGTGAGGGAAAGAATGGAGAAGGCATACAATTTTTACGTAACCTGACGATTTCATCCATTCAATTCCTACCGTTAGCCGCGTTATGAACTCCGTTCCAAGACGTCCAATTATGTGGACAATTCAATCGTTTTTTAGCTTTCTGAACCTACAATGGGTGCTCCACTTTACTAACTTCAGGCATCAGTTTTCAAACAGCCATCATAGAACTATTGTACTCTAGACTTCACAATAACTCAAGGGTATTATTTGGCATCTGAGAAACGCAGTGAACGTAGCATGCATGGCGCAAGAATTTGCAACTATTTCACGCATGGACAATTTCATGTCGAACTACTCAACTATAAGTAGTTATTGCGCGGGTGATAGTATCAAGCAGTTTGCAGAAATGCATTTTATAAAGTAGGTTTAAGTTTATATCGATACAAAGCATGGCACGCAATAATATTTAAAGTTGTTGCCATTTGGCATGGTGCAAAAGTATATAGCATCATACGAGTACACGTTGCTCGCGAATAACTTTAAACGGTTAATAATTTTCGGTAATCAACTATAAATAGCTATCGATATTTCAACCGATAACTATTCATAATAATTACTTATCGGTATTTAAGCTGATAACTATTTATAGCAGTATGTTTTATTAAGTTACGTCAATCGTCAATAAATGATACATCAGATTAGTTGGTATTAATCAGATATATTAGCCGTAATAGGTGGATTGTCAACCAATAAAGTTCGTCATTTATATATTTACCTATTATTGGCAGGTATTGAGAATGAGTCTAATAAATATGATAAAGGTAATTCAATGGGGCTTGACTTGCTCATTCATTCTTACAAATACTCAAGGTGTTGAACATATTTATAAGAATTGAAGGTAGTAAATACCTTTCTTATAGAAGTAGCTAATAAGTACGTACTCGACCGGATTCTAAATTACAACTGTCGCCTCGTATTGAATGCTTGCAAAATTAAGATATGATACACAGAAGAGGATGATATTATTTTTATACCCATTGTTATTTTCTTTTGTAAAATAGATACGATAGAATAAGATAGTACATGGTAAATTTATATTTGTGATCAACTCCATATAGAACAGAGGTTCTACCCGAAAACAAATAGAGATACCTAGTCACTCTTGGTGAGGATAAGATATTCGCCTTGTATTAAAGTCAACCGGCATTAAAACTCATGTAACGAAATACAAGAACAGTTTCACCCTAGAAACTGGTGTGATAGTATTAGAATTGTATTTTGTGGTCATCGTTATCATTAACTCGTCGTTGTCATGAACCTAGTTCTTTTATTTTATAGTAACTTAGTTCCTGAAAATTCTAGTCCACAAGGATAATATTAACATTCATGAAACAGTTATGAAAGGACTAAGTCGTGTTGTCTACTGAAAGAATAATAATGCTTTACCTATCATCTTTTAAAGGATATTGTTGTCACTCGCGTTAAAAAGGTAGATAATATAACTTTAAATTGTTTTAACTAATAAAAAAATTGTTAGAGTTGATGGATTTCAATGGAATAAATACCTACGATAAGTAATAAAATAATATCTTTTAAATTAAATTCAGTACTTTTGTTTTGTTGCAATTTCAAATACTCAGACAACAAAAAAACAGGAATGTCCATTATTACTTATTCTGAGGCTTGCAAACTCTCCTATTTGGCAAATATATGGGATATAGATACGGAGACCTTAAATTTTTACCCTTATGGTAATTATTGGACTGTTACTCCAATGCATTGCTCTATGATAACGCTTATCTAATACATTTTTTTATTATAAACACCAACTACTTATTTTTAACGAATACATGCTGGTTGTCAAAAAGTAAGGTTGTGGCGCATTGAATTTTTACTCAGAGTTTTTATACATACCTCGACAATAGCTTTGGGTATCCAAGTGACGGCCACGAATAAACTTTCCTTTACGGATAGTTCGTTCCCGATAGCTACCAGGAACGCAGTCAGTAGTCGAAGTATTAGCGCAGAAAATATACAAGCGACTATTAGTCCAAAATCTTGTAATGATATCTGCGACACCTGTTAAAGATATTGTTATTTTATAGATAATGAAAATGTTTATAAAATAAGTGTATGTTTTTTTAATACTAGTATCAATATCAATATTTGTATTATTAGTTACAAGTATCAATTTTGTATTGAAAAATATTCACAAAATGAATCTTGACTGGAATCATTTTGTGGCATCATTTTAATTGAATATTTATGACACGTTTGCTATCTTTACTGATAAATTTTAATATAATATTTTAATATTATAATATATTTAGTAAAACCGTCAGTATATTGATTTAAAAATATCATTTTATTAAGTGTCGTTAAAGTTACGGTAATTGGAATACGGTAAATGTGGCGACGACGTTACAAATAGATAAAGAAACCATTGATTCTTCAAAAATTTGTGACTATATAAGAGGAAGAACTTTGGTATCTCATGTCATCGGGTCAAATCTTAGGTAGGCAGTAATGATTTGTTAAAGTTATGTTTCCCAAAACTTCAACATTACATTAATTATAACATGCTTAAAGGACACATAAATAGAGAATTATGACTATTTGTGTGTCCTTTAATCATGTAATCATTCTACAAATATAAGAAGAAAAAATACAACAATGATATAAAACATCATTAAAAAAAAACTTCATTGCAAGATCCAATTTTGACTAGGCCAGTGTGGTGAAGTATGACTTATTTTTCTTATTTTGAGAAGTAATTTGCGCTCCAAAGTAGGACTGTAATCATCATTCTTTAATTTCAGCAAGCATGCAGCACGTTGCCACTTTACTAGTTGAAATTTCTATCACGAAAACGTTTTCCTGAGTTAGTCATCGACAAACAATCCTTATCATCCCCGTGTTGACTCGAGGCGGTACGTAAATAGATTTCAGCACTAGCGCCACGGTGCGCCGTAACATTACAATTAAATTACGTCCCGCGTTCGCCAACGGCTAAATGAAATCCTGTATACATTTTAAAATATGTACCTCACCTGCATTTGGTTTTATTTATGCCTTTAGCTGCACTATTAAACCGTTTTCCGGTTTACAATTGCCCTATTAGCGTGTAATTTGTTGCTATTGCATAATTTAATATTGATTTCGATAATTAATTCTGTATGTTGGTAAGTTAAATTAACGATTCCAGGAAATTAGCGAATTTCTGTTATTATATTTTCTCAATTTCCTATCATCACCATATACAGGTATTACTATATAAAGGTGTCTGGGTACGATTCATACGCATAAAGGTAGGAAATATTTACATAAATTAATTTGCAAAAACAATATGGAAATTCAATTTTCACTTGTTATTTGGGCTTGGTTCAGGATATAGCTACTACAAAAATGATGGAAAATTACCTCTAGAAAATATCCACTAAGAGAGAAAAGCATGGGTTCCATGATCCTCCATAGCAACTTGAACACTTCCGAGACTGGGTTGTTGTTGATCACCCAACCTCGCTGCGACCACCTCGTGGAGGCAGTGGCCGCACACACCATAATTGCTACACCACCTAAAAAATTAAAACCATGACATATACAAGGAATCGGTACAAACCATCTGAATTTTAATTCTATATGATCTAATACAAAAATGTACCTACTGTTTCTGGTCTGTTTCGAATCAAGTCCATAAGAGCTTTCTATTGCATGGATACTTTATGAAATATAGTCAAGATTATTAAAAATTTATTTTTTATAATATTGAAGTAACAAACGACCAAGCAGTCCATCTGATGGTAAGTGGCTCGCCCAAGGACATCTGTAGTCTACCCCAGATAAGATCAGTCTTGCCTGAGGTTGATAACAGATGAGACTAAGTTGGAATGCCTCGAATAAGTATGTCTCCCTTCCCACATCGTTCGGGTCATAGCAGAGCAACAATTAACACTGCTGTTATTAGGCAGAAAAAGGTATAGCGGTGGTGTGTACGGAGTCTAACCACAAAGGGTTTTACTACCTTCAAAGTTCACCTTCAGTATTTCTTACCTTAAATACAAGTATAAAAAATAGCCGTCACGGGGCGCTGGCAGATGTGAAACATGGTCATTGTACAAGTATTATGCATAAAAGACAAGATTGCGACAGGAACTAAATATATAGACAACATAATGAAAATAGCGCCATCTACGAACAGTATCCCGCTCTAAGTCGAACTAACACCGCAAGCCCGCTTAGTTTTGTTCGATACTTCATAGTTCCAACACTGTATAACAGATGGCGCTATAATACATACGGGGTGGCGATCGCCACGCGAACAGTCAGGTTTACGTACGCCTATACATGTTTCATATCAAAAAAACATATGAAAGGTGGTCGAAGTAGTGTGGTTCGACCGGGTAGGCACCACTGCCTTTATTTCAATATACCTATAACTTAAAGAAGTTCTTGCATTTGGTGAAAGGGTGTGGATACCAGCAGATTTACATAAAGGCGACTTACTTATGCCTCTGGAAAAGCAACACATTTGTAATGGACTTCACTCTATTTTATAAATGTCCGGCAGTGGCTACTTACCATCATATGAAATGCATGCTAAACTAACAGGCATTTCTACGTACGTAGTGCTACTATAATCTACAAATATTATTTTAGTAGCGTAGATAAAATTCATACCATTTGTTTTTGTAACGTTACTACTGCCTGTAAATGATATCTTAGATTTATATTTTTAGTTTTCAATTACCGTTGTAATAGATTATTTGTAGGTTTTTTATATCTTCGGCTTTCGTTATCATTGCGAAGTAAAATCTGATTTTACCTGTTTTCATTCGAATTCGATTTCGAATATTACTACGTCTTACAAACATCTTAAGTAATTTAGTTTGATACTTGAATAAACCGATGAAATAATGCTTTAAAATAAAAAAAATATAGATACATTTATTTGTACACTTTTTCTTTCGACATACATAATTAACAGTTAAAATAGTGGTAAAATACGACCTATTTAAAAGATATAATATTAAGTTACCATAATCCTTCTTGACCTATAATTTTCCATACGGTTTATTATTCGTTTAGTAGATACTTCTATAAAGATACGACATAAGCATTATTCAAGTAGTTTGGTTGATTGAATGTAATTAGAACGAAGGCTAACAGAGGGAACAGTAATTTAATGCCCCGGTTCGTTTACAAAGGCATTTGAGTTTATTAACAGCTGAGATGTGTGGAATTGCTTCTTGAGTTTTAAAATAGCTCATTTTGAACATACGAGTAAGTTTTTTGAAAGTAAAAAATCGTAATTAATGTTACTGTAAATATAAATAGTGAGTTGTATGCAAATATAGAATAAAATTGCCCAGTGAGTGTTGGTGTGATATTTACTAGTTGCAATACACGGAACACTCAATCCTTTTAATATTAACTAGTGGTCGCCCAGTGGTCGCCCATTGGTCGAAATCGAAATTCGACCATAAAAAGTTTAAATAGTTGTTAATTCAGATTACCGCTACAGAACTTTCGTTAGGTATAGAATGATAACTCGTGTACATTTAATTGTACTTATTTCTCAAAATCACTTATTTTTCCTGTAAGTACATATATTATATGAAATTAATGAAATTCAAAAAAGATTTTATTAGCCACCGCATTCATTAAAAATACAATAATTGCTTTCAACCAACGATAAAAAATTATATATTATTTTAAATATATGATTTTAGACTAATATAATCGCGGAATTGATACATTTTAATATGTTACGGCGTGGTTTACGGCGAAACATTTAGCCGTGACCACGATCCAAACTGGGTCGAAATATCGGCGAAAAGAAAAAACCACATATCGTGAGTACCCGTAACAGATTAAAATATATTTTTTTACCTGTATGATGACATTGTTAATGCAGATTGCTGCTACAGAACTTTCTTTAATGTATCTTACTGCTACATAACTTATACTTATTACATAAATTTGTATAAACGAGCGGTATTTCACGTGGTATTTTTGTTTTGTATTAAATGGGGCAAATAAAACTTTTCTGTTTGACATTCAGTAAGACCACTCTATGTCTACGTCAATACTCTATATCTATAGACAAAATGATAAACAAAAGAAACAATTTGACCATACAGTATATATGTCTGTAACAAATACGAGTGTTTGTGTGTGTCAAAAGCATGGTAGTGTGTGTAATGTTTTATTTATTGATCTAATGTACATTATAAGCATTATTATTGAAAAGCGATAGATTGATAATTTGATATTAGTGTTCTGCACTTCTCATACATATAAACTATATGTGTGCCAAATTTCATACTCCTCCGTCCGCGCAATTTTTGTAAAAAGGGGTCCAAAGTTTTTGCTTTACGCATTAATATAATGATAATCTATTTAACTTACTTGAGTAAGACAAATATAGTATGTGAACTAAACTCCAGTGACACATATGTATAATATCAATCTAGTAAATTACTATCGTGTTCAGATTTTGGAACTCTCCTGGACTTTCCTAATGACCTACAGTACCTTAGTAGTCCCATCAGTATCGTGAAACCACTATAATATTGGTTTTGCACCGATGCACTTGCTCCTTGCTACAATGTTCCGTAAGAATTTTTGGAGTAGTTGGCTCCAAGGCTGATGTGTTAAATAAAACTATTTTAATATTATTTGAGCACACCCTTCAGACCAGAACACAGCAGCGCAAAACACCGCTGTTATTAGGCAAAAATAGGTGTGGCAGTGGTGCCTCCGGAGTCGAACCAATTTAGATCTGTGCACTCATATTTCCATGCTACTTGTAGGTATTCACCGTTGTAACTATAGCTTTGTTACAGGGTTGTCTGGCAGCGACATAAAAATGGTCGACTACTTTGTAACTAATAAATTAAAATTATAGAAATTTTTCGATAAAAATGTAGGCCCTTCTTTAAACATTTTTTTCCTTTCTGGCCTCTCCTGGTGTACGGGTACCCTATAATGCCCCCTCCCTACTTTATACGAATATATCTGTATTATACCTACACAATATGCAGTTACAAAAAGAACTCGAAATGCTGTGAGTGAAACCTATCAACCTGCATTTGACTTACGTGGCGGACTTTTTCTAAGACACATATTCGGCACATTTAGGCGGTATCTTTCTAAGATACATATTCATTTAACAATAGGATAAAAGAAGGGCTTATGATGAACCGTGATCAATTATGCCATACGAAATGTATTATTCTAAGCAAAGGAGATATTTATATCTAATAATGTGCCGTGTTGCCGGTCATGAATTATACTACCCATTTCTTGTGAATATCGTAGGACGTGACTAAGGGACAAAATCTAGATGGAGAGCAGCTACTACTAAACATTACTACTATTAAACACCAAGAATCTTACTATTAAGTATTAACAGCTTCTGTTGTCCATAACGCATGCCCAGTGCGGTATTGAAAAACTAGTAACAACGTTAAACATATTAAAATAAAAACCCCGACTACTTAAAACGATTTTTATAATTTTACTTGATGAGTTTTTGCCAAAATAGTAAAGTAAAAGTATTATAATATATATACGATTTTAATGATATTGTCATACGTCACAATCCGTCAAACCGTTTCGGATGTAGCGCGTGCCAAAGAAATACATACAATCAAACATACATACGCTCGAAAAACATTACCCTCCTTTGGACGCAGTCGGATATAAAAAAAAAACAATTATGGCCTAAGTTAAACTGTGAACCCCAAGAACTCGTATAAAATAGGAAAGTCTGATTATAAACAATTGCGACGGAGGAGAATATACAGAAAATGGAAGTCATTTGAAAATATTTAGCCATGAAACTCCAATAAAGATTAATTAATATTAAGTTAATCTGAAGGTAAACAATCTGTTTAATATCCGTTCTTGTTGAAGGGTAGGTATTCCGATTATTAAAATACAATGTAATGTATATTTATGTACAATGGAATACTGTAAGAACATTTACAGTTTTGAATACCATACATGTTACAATGGGATAGTAATTATGATGGCACTTCCTCGTATTATTATTGTGACTTCGCATTATGTTAATACTGTGCTCGTATGCCATTCTTTTATATTACTTTAGTGTAATTAAAGTGAGTGTGAGCGCCATGTTATACTGTAGAGAGGTTCCCAGCATTTTTTCTCATAGACCACTGCAGGTATATTTCTACCAAATTCTCAAATGTGAAGATTAGATGGAATAAAAAAGATCCTGCGGTCGTGGAACCCCTGTCAGGAACGAAGTTCAATACATGCAGCCAATTCAACAATACGTGGTAGTAAAGAACATTCGAAAAAGATTCCTTTACGTCACGTCCAAACATAAAACTACAAAATTTAGTTGATAACCGACTTAAAATATTTTGATGTCATGGATAAAACTTTTATATTAGTTAGCATTGTAAACTAAAAGTAACCAGGCAACAATTACTAAGACTTCGCTATCCGTCGGTCTGTCTGTTACCAGGTTGTATCTCATAAACCGTGATAGCTAGACAGTTGAAATTTTCACAGATGATGTATTTCTGTTGCAGCTGTAACAACAAATATTATACTAAAGATAGAATAAAATGAATATTTAGGTAGGGCCCCCACACAACAAACGTGACTTAAAATATAGGTGTAACTGATATCAGTTACACCTATATTTTATTGCTATTGCATAATCGTCACGTTTACAGGCTTAGGTAGATAGATAGTCAATCGTATAAAGGGTCTGACTTAGTTAAGCGGTACCCCTTAACTAAGTCAGACAGCGGTACGCCGCGACATTATAGCACAATTTTAACGAGCAATTGTTATATTTTTATAATTAAAATATAGGTGTAACTCGCTCGAACTTGATGGCTCATCTATAGATAATATTTTTGACTTTTTAAATGTTTGCTCAATGTCTTCAATGTTATAATTGTTTTTTTTTTTTATTTTAAAAATTTTAAACTACATTCGGTATTGTAATATTTGCCTACATTTGTAAGTATTCCTTAGAGTATACATCATATCAAATACGAGTTGATGTGATGTATACGATGAGATGATATATTTGGTATTTTTGTTTCTTTTTTTTTTGTTTTCGAGGAGGAAACCTTCAAAAGGTACCCGACGCCGTGGGAGCGACGCCAGGTTATGTGGGATTTTTACCGTACTAAAACCCCCCCGGTGGCCGTCCTCGGCGCTGCGAAGAGGACTCCGGGATGTCCAAAGGAACACAACCGGAGTCCTCTAAGCGCATTGCCCCATCGGGCTCCACCCAGGTGAGCGGCTGGGCTCACCGCACCGTCTGGTTCTAACGACGGTATGCTACCACACTTACCGTCGTCCTTCCCCGGGTTGCTTGACTGGGCGGTTCGATCTCCCACTCTTACCGCCCGCAACCCCGGAAGCCCCCTTTTAGTCGCCTCTTACGACTGGCAGGGGATACCGTAGCCCTATTCTAACCCCGGAACTACAGGGGCAGATATATTTGGTATGCGATTAATATTTAACATTTCACCTACCATAGCTTTTATCAATGTGACCGATTCAACGAAATGGACAGTTTTTGTAATGAAACGACATTTCATTCATTTCACACGCTACCTGGGTATATTTGATAATATTCGATTATTCATCCCCACTTTCACCCGCCTATACATTGTAAATGTCTGATCCGGTGCTGATAAAATATGCCTAATTGTACACGTGATTCCTTTGCGTTTGATACCCCATTTGGGTATATTTGACAATATTCGATTATTCATCCCCACTATCATCCTCATACCTAGTAAATACCTGAACCGATACTGACAAAACATATTAAATTTTAATATAAACGTCATGCCCTTTTATTTGATACCCCACTTGAGTATATCTAACAGTTCGATTATTTATCCCCCTTTACCACACATACCTAGTGAATGGCTGAACTAATTTTAATGAAACATATTTAATTTTAGCATACTCGTTATGTCCTTTCATTTGATGTCACACATGGATATATTTGACAATATATGATTATTCCTCCCCACTTTAACTACCATATCTAGTAACTGGCCGAACCGATTTTGATAGGTTTAATTGTAATATAGACCTCATTCCCTTTTGTTAGATACCCCACTTGCATATATTTGACAACGTTCAAGTTTTCGTTCTTACTTAAACGATAAAACATGTTTAATTGTAAGTTATTTATTATGTCCTTTCATTTGATACCCCACATGTGAATATTGAAAAATATTTGACTTTTCAGCACCACTTTCACCTTCAATATCTAGTAAATGGCTAAACCGATTTTGATAAAATATGTTTAGGAACCTGTATCCGGAAACCTTTGTACTAACGAAAAAACCGCATCCAAATCGGTTCACCCGTTTAGGAGCTACGTGTCCACAGACAGACAAACAGACATAGCAGTCAAACTAATAACATCCCTCTTTTTTCG
>MOOZ01000425.1:481210-493851 GCA_002930495.1 Cecropterus lyciades | reverse complement strand
GATTTCTGTTCTGGGTCTGGGTGTTTGTGTATTCGTCTTTGTGTGTCCATGGCACCCACGACACAGGAGAAAATCCTAGTGAGGGACTATGAGGGTAGAAAGTGTTTATGTTTATGTTTATAAATCTATAATATAAGTGTTTATGTTTATAGGTCTGTTTTAAATATTTATTTATAAGCATAGCAACTTTAAAAATGTAAAATATTACAGTTTTTAAAGATCAATAAAAGAGTTTAATTAACATTAAATTTGTGTAACTTGTTTACTAATAAACAATCCTCTTAGCTCGAAACTTCATAAAAAATTAAGCACTTGTGAGTCGTTATTTTCAACTTGCGTGACTTAAACAATTTTCAGTCTGCCTAGAGAAGGCTTTTAAATAGTACTTTGAACAAACTTCAGCAATAAGAAAACGAAATATAAATACTTAAAATGTAATTGGCGACAAAATCAAAGCATTCATTTTATTCTACATTCAATATTTATGAATATGTCTCCACGATGAGTTTTGTATTACACTATTCAAGTATAACTTTCTTATGAATTTAAATAAAATTCATTTGCTTTACAATTATTGTAGAAACTAGCTGCGCCCCGCGGATTCACCCACGTAAGTTTCGACGATGATATATAGCCTTGTGTATGCGATGATATATAGCGTGTGGAATAAAAGATCCCGTATGGTTGTCAATGATTTGTATAATAATCTACATAATGTACAGGCCAACCACATTATACAGACAGAAACAAATAATTTTTGTACCATAAAATATAAAATGAAGCAAGAAAAAATTTATTATATTCCCATCTATACTAATATTATAAAGCTGAAGAGTTTGTTTGTTTGTTTGAACGCGCTAATCTCAGGAACTACTGGTCCGATTTGAAAAATTCTTTCGGTGTTAGATAGCCCATTTATCGAGGAAGGCTATAAGCTATATATCATTAAGCTAAGATCAACAGGAGCGAAGCACCAATGAAGAATGTTTCAAAAGAGGGAGTTTTTTTTCTAATGAGAGCTTTCGCTGCATGCGCTGCGTTTTTGCTTTGTATGGCAAAACAACGTTTGCTGGGTCAGCTAGTGCTACAATAACCGAGCTTATACTGCCGTGAGAGGGCGTCCGTACAATAACCTTGCCGACACAAACTAAATATCTTAGTTCAATTTACTTTGTTAATATTTCTGTCAGCGATAAACTCTCGATTACAAAGTTCTATCTTTAATAATTCGAAAATTTTGTTGAAGTCCAAACTAAGTTGATTGTGTAAACTAAAAAATTTGAAAGCCTTGTTAATCACTCAAGCGATATTTTAAATTTAGTCTATAACTAAACAGCTGCCACTGGTTTTTGAACTTTAAGATGGTTTATATTATTTCATTATTGTAAACTAATTGTATAAACCTATTTGTAGCTAGTACAGTCATATTATACTTAAAAAGTATTTATATTCCGATTGATTATAATAATATATTTTTATTTTGAATATATAAATATATCTATTTTGTTTATTTTTATATATCTATTTTGTGTTGTGTTTTAAGCTATGAAATAAATGTTTTATCTATCTATCTATCTAAATATATATTAACTTCTACTTTTTAATTTTTATCTTATCTCTTAAACATCGAATATTCAAATAAAAAAGAATCATTTATAAGATTATCTCCGTAACTAAAGTTATGTACTAATCTTAATACAATTTTGTTGGAAGTTACAATAGTAAATATAAGCACACACATAACATCTGACTATTAAAGTTATTTATCACTCTTAGTCCACTGATAAAACAATTCAAGTAATATTTTATATATCCAACCTACTTGGATCTAGGTACCTTTAAATTATTATTTAGTACCTATTAATATATAGTGTGTCACTTTTAATTTGTTACTTAGGAAGACTTATTTTTTAAAATATTATTCTCTATAGTTTTAAGTTTCCATATCCCACGGCCGCTTTTTTTGTAAAAAAAACCTACAAAAAGATACGGCCTCTTTGTAGGTTTATTTACAAAAAATATTAAGTTTCTTAAAGATTATAGAGATTTGAGTCAAAAAGAAGCTTCAACTATTGAAATTAAAACTTGTTTAATCTAAAAACAATAGATAAAGCCTAAGGTTTCTGAAAATGCGTTTCCACGAATATGGCAAGATATGTTAGTATTGTTGTCTCTTGTGTCTAGAGCATTTTGGTGATACACGGTTTAATTTATCGAGTTTTATTTTTAATCGACTTCAAAAAGGAGGAGGTTCTCAATTCGACTGTATTTTGTTTTTTGGTTTTTATTAATTTCCACTTCAAAAATAGTTCAGCAATATTAATTATTCCACTGGTAAATAAACCATTAGAAAGACATCTACTTGTCATGAAATTTTAATTTTACAGATACGTCTACTAATTACTTTAATAGAATATAGCAGTATATTAAATAATGTCTGATCGCAGTTTATTACGATAAAATAAAAGCCAAATAAAATTATTACGGTAACGGATAAAGGTTTTGGTACTGAAACATTCTTACATTTCACGGTTCGTAGCTTGTTAACATTTGGCGAGCAACGGGTTATCTTCAGCGGAATTCCATATACTCGTAGGTAGGTAGAGCTACTCACTCAGCTGCCTTCCGGTTAAAAGTAAATTCATATTCGGACATGTTATATGTCGGTTGCACTAATAATTATTCCCTGAGGCAGGGATATATACGAGTATAATTGAGTCTATAACAATACTTACCGGTACTTTATTACTTATAAATAATTACCGGTACTTTATAGGTAACTATGTTTTATTTTTATAGTTTAATATCTTAATATACATGATTATGTTATGTACTTAGCTTTTTACCTTTCACTTTGTTCTAGGTAAAACTCGGACAAGTGGAAACGAAGTAAATGATTCTTTTAACAATTTAATAGAAGAATATACACTCACTTATGTAATTATATTACGGAGGATAAATCTCGAAAATGGATGGATGTATGTATAAATACACTTACAGTTTGTCCCTAAAATGATGTTTTGCCTGTTTCTTATGGTGAATGAAATAAAGGGCAATTGACTGTAGACATGTGTAGTATGTTTACAATATACAACTGTACTGTTGCGACGATCATACAGTGCAAAACTTAGGATGGCGACTGGTGACAGAATATATAAAATTAAGCACATCGAATATCGATTTGTTTCTAGGTCCTAGGTAGATATGGACAGCGATTCAGGGACCAAGGAAAAGAAAACTTTTACAATATCTTCGGCATCTTCCACAAGTCCAAGTTTCGTAACAAGTTGAGATACTTGGACTGTACAAAATTGTAAACGATTCATTATTTCAATTTCTCTCTTATCTTACCCTAGTTAAAGAGTAGGTGTTCATGTACTGAGAGTGCTATTGCCGTGCCCGTGTTAGATACTTGTTACGTGTTAGATACGTGTACGTTGTTACTTGTTAGATACGTGTTAGATATTGTATACACGTACAAATTAATAAGAAACATCTAGATTTACCCCATTCAGGAATGAAATCCTTGAACTAATGTGCAGCAAAAAATCTTTACCATAATATTATGCCATGTAGATTGTCCCATTAATATCTTACATTATATCTTATTATAAATCCATACATATAATAAAAATGTAAGTTCCGCGTGTCTGTATACTGCTTATATTCGCAAAAAAAAAATAGGATCTGGGAATAACTAATAATAAATCGTCCACTTGTCTGTGTATTTGAAATTAGATCAATTCAGAACTACAAAACTTTATTAAAAGAACGAAAATATTTTTTGTGAAATCAATCTAATTTATCAAAAGTTATTCCATTTTAAAATCATATTACATTTACCTAAGCCCAGGTGAAACCTCAGAACAAACCTAGTAAATTGTTAAAGTATCACAGTTTCTAGGCATGAAATATTAGGTAAACGTGAACTTTACTCAAAAATATTCGTTAGATCATACGAAATCTTCGCAATCATTGAAAATACTTGTACTTTTCATTCGGTCTCCAGCTTTTATGTAATGTATTTCAACGTAAATGTTATTTTCCTAAAAGCTTCGTGAAAAAGACTCGCGCCCAATATCATCTAGCATACTTAAACCCGACTGCGGTGTGTTCTCATGTTACCAACATTTCAAATTTTCCAAATTATTTTCTACTACGTCATGTTTTAATCTTATTACGACTATAAATTGGGTCGTTATACGAAAAGGCCTAAGACACGTATTATACTCACGATTTAACGTATATACATATAGGTATATATATATCTAAATCTTTACTAATATATAAAAATGAGATGGTGCGTGTCTGTGTCTGTTTGTTACTCAATCACGCTAGCTCCACTGGTTCCATTTACATAAAATATTACGTGGACATCCACGCTACATAGCTTATGGCGACAATTCTTATGTCCTGTAGCGAAGCTCGGGAAGGTACTTTAGCTAGATTTTAATAAAAAAGGTTCTTGATTATAAGTAGTATTCATACATTTTATATGAAAAAACACGATATTAATACGGTCCACTGCACATAATATATTTCCATAAAATATACTCAATACAAAAACAACGACGGATGTACGACTTATATCGCGATACCCGGAGACAACACTAAGAATCTTACGATACATTGCGTTTTAATGTATACGTAGTTTATGAGCTCTGTCATTGCTTTCCTATTGATTGACATAATTTAATAACATAATCTATAATATGGTTAAGTCATAGGCCACACGGTTAGATATTTAATTATTACGTGGAAACTAATCCTGGTCCTATTATTATTATTTACCACAATCTGTGGTTATTACCACAACATATGAATGTCACTGATGTTCACAACTTAAACACGACTGACAGAACATAATAATTTGTTATCAAAGTATTCGTTTTAATTTATATTTTTTTACAGTTTTGCGTATTAGCTACATTATCAGATGACGCAATAACACAGGTGTATGTGTTTTTTTTTTTTCAATAATTTCATACGTTTCTCGAGTAGCAATCGGATTGGATTTTTTTAGAATATAATTCACCAATTAAAGAATTCATCGTGTATAGTTAAATTGATTATAATTATTTTATAAGTAGCATGAGGCATTTGTTTTATTTGTACAATACTTTTTACAATTTGTGTCCTTTAAAACAATATATTAAACCCTTATTTCCCTCAAATTTTATGGCTTTTGCTGGCGAATCTAATATCGTTTTTAAATCTGTCTTGCAAAGCTATCGCGACTGACTTAAATCGGTTTCCCGGACGATATTACATCAAAGTACTTTTAAAATAATACTCACCGTGAGGAAATTTTCTTGAGTGTATAATATTTTCAAAGGGAACGTGTCTTAAAAGTATTTTAGGTAAGGGAAATAATATAAGAATTTTTATAAAGATTTTCGTTATTTGGACGTAGAGATACACATTTTTATTACCTACTATTCTATCGCTGATCTACAGTATACAAATCCTGTAGGTTCCTTTATTCATAAAATTCAGAAAGTTTTTATTCGCCATTAATGCAAGTTTTAATAAATGAAATGAATATTATTTTTGATTCTATTACAGGTTTATTTTTCATTTAACAGAGTCAATACCTCTTACTGAAACAAGATTTACACAAAACCTTAATACATTTGAACAAAATAAATGCCTACCTTTGAAAATAATATGCTTAAAAATATTATTCAATAAAATTAAATTTACGGATTTAACGCACGTAAAATACGTAATATATACAAATAGATGGTACAATTGTATTGTTTGCTACAACTATTGTGACATTATACTTTTGTTATCCGCGACAATAGGGCTTTGCATCAGCGATCGCCGAAAGTGCAACGAAGCACAAAGTAACGTAATTCGGCTCGTTTCCCGCAAATACCCCAAATGTAACTTTTAGATTACATGTATATGTTAATAGAATAGAATTCGTTTAATACCGAACTAATAATAGTTTTTGAGTTTGACAATGTGTAGTAAGTAAAGTTGGTGATATTAAAAACAATCGAATGTATAAACGCGTAGTTTAGCATTTTACATTATAAATAAGTCTTGTAGTAAGTTTTTTACTTTATAAATATATATCCGACTACGTCAAAAGGAAGGTAATGTTTTTTGATAGTATATAAGTATGTATGTCTATTATAACTTAACGGATTACCAGATAAGGTGTCGTTGGATTCGTCTTAATTGGAAGAGTGACATAAGCTACGAGTATATATTTTTTAAATATGGCGTCAAAAAATTATGAAAATAATATAATATATATATATATATATATATACTCTTTCTTTTGGGTCTACTTCGGCGTCCGAGCGTCGACTTCGGGACTATGTACTAAGTAAAGTGTATGTAGTAAACCAACATATACATATTTTAAATATTTTTACATTTTGTGCATGGAAATCGGTCTTATTTTTTTGTTAATGATATTTTTTTAACTGCCTATCAATGGATTTGTCTGATTGCTACAAAAAACTAACGGTCGCTCAACTGTCGTTTTTAAAGTAGCCAAGAAAGATAAACGAACAAAATTCGTTTATCGTTTTTGGCTCCTTTAAAGGAATTTTGTAAAGTACAAGTATAAAGTTGGCTTTCTAATGTGAATCGTATCTATAATTTTCAAAACGCGATCAAAACCACTGACTACTACTAGAGCTTCCTAATATTCTTGAATGTTTTCCATAGGCATATTGTTATTACACAATTTCGTTCGATTTACAGCTTTAATACGTTATTATGATACCAAACGGATTCACTTTGTATCAAAATAGCAACTAAAGATCATTAAAATAGTGATTTGGACAGATTTTAAGGCAGATTTCTGGCAAAGGACCTCAATCAATGTAGCCGTGTCTATTTGAAATGATCGTGGAATGGCCTCGGGCAGGATGCCACTTGGCTCTGGACTCCAAAAGGCTAAATAGCATTCGCTCATTAACGAAGTAATCGTTATGTATTTACACGTTACGTTTTTCCAGCAGGAGATTTTAACAGCCAATTTCACATTTTCGTCGCATAATTATTATTAATTCCGTAACGAGGTAAGTAACGAGGCCGATTTGAGAAAAAAATATCATGTTTGTCACCTCTAACTTTGACATATGTTTAGGTTAGGTTAGGTTGGTTTCATAATGTTGTTAGATTTTTGAGCTTCTACAGGGCAGCACAATGCTTGATTATGAGTGTACTCAATAAATATATCATACATATATGACACAAGGCGGAAGTAAAGTTTAATAATTATTATTTCGCATATACCAAAACTGAACTCTTATACAAGCTACGAAGTAAAATTATCAGCATGATTCAGGAAGGGGTACAGCGCCATCTAGTTGTAACGCCGACAACTGCTTTCCACTGTCACGCATTTTCGTTACATTGATTTTCACTTCGTTAATTCATATGACTTGCTGAATGAATGCGAGCCTTCACACGTTTGTCAAATAGCCAAAACTTTTTATAGTTTGGATTGAATATGATGCAATACTCGCCATATTGTCCAGATACCTGGAACCTTCTGATTATATTGCTTGTTTCGGTCTCTATTTTTTTAAGTTAGTAAAATTTTTGTTTCAATTGAGGCAGTCTTAAATATTAAGGATACGTTACATTTTTGCCAGTAAAAGGCCACTGCCAGAAAGATAAAAATGAAAATGGAATAAATAATGAACCGCCCAATAAAAGATTAAATCACTGTACGAAAAACGTACTTCGTTTATATGAAAAAAAAACTAAATTACTTTTCGAAGTAAATATTTGAATAAATAATTATAGTAACTGACACTTTATATATAAATTTACTTATTTGCATGATACCATTACGTAAAAATCCGTTTCTAAATTTGATATTGTATGTCCAATAGATTATTTTCACTGGACAGATTAATTTATGAAAGAATGAATTCACAAAGACATATATTAGTTTCTGTCCCAAAAATAAATTATTTTAATGTGATTCGTTCAAAAAAATCGAAATTCGGGTACGAAAGATCGTCTACGAAGCCGTTTCGGAAAGCTGGTTTTCTTAAAATGTAACCGCTCAGCCCTTTTTATTATTAGTGAGGATTTTTGTGATAAATCTAATTCATATTCATTATTTATAATTGATAGAATTCCTACTGCTGTTTGTACCGTGATACTTTTGCTATGATATATTTATAAATACCTAATCTAAAAAAAGTATTAAATATTTATTACTACTACTTACTTGTACCTAGTTACTTAAAATAAATTTATGTCCCAGACAACGCATGTGAGATACACTGGAACAAAACACTACATTAATAAATTACACCTATATCTAAAGAAAATGTAAAATGTTGAAGGTGGTAGAACTCTTTGTGGTTCGACTCCGGAAGCACCACCGAAACATCTATTTCTGCCTAATAACAGCAGTGTTATGCGCTATTGTGTTCTAGTCTGAAGGGTGTGGTAAGGGAGACATACTTGTCCGAGGCATTCCATCTTAGTCCTCAGGGGTAGCAACGCATCTGTGGCTAACTTTAGGTGAGACTTTTTAGATCTTACCTAGGGTTGATTACGGGTGTCCATGGGCGGCTGTGGCCGCTTACCATCAGGTGGGCTGCATGCTCGCTACTACCATACTATAAAAAAAGACGAACTAATTTCAAAAGTATATCTCATGAATATTTTCAAAAAATGAAGATATCATCATCATTATTACAAATTTAAGTTATTCGCACCAAAATACCTCTTGCAATTGAAACTGAGGTATTTTAGAAATATATATGGTTTTTCCGTATATAAAAACCGATACTTGTACTTTGTAGATATGTTTATACATACATGGCATGAACATACGAAAGCTCAAGTCAAGAGTAGGTGACCCGTGCGAATTTTCGCATAATATAAAAATCACACAGAATCGTTCCGACTGTTTCAAACTTCCTCGTTAAAAACAATGTAATATCTTTATTTTATTTTAGATGTATCTTTAATACATTTTTTGTCACAATTTAAAAAAAAAAAATTTGTTAAAAGATATTTTAATATGTATACCTGTTACTCCAAATTTGTATTATTGTTTAAAGATTTTATTTAATTTTTCTATGTTTAATATTTTATTTACAAAAAATAAGATCGACTTCCATGCCACAAAAAAAGTAAAAAACTAATTTAAATAAATGTTAGTTTAGTACATACACAGTACACAGTTGTTCCGAATTCGGCGCTTATCATGCGCTGGATTACGACGACGAACCTACGAGTAGGTATATAAGTGACTAATATTATATATTTAGTGGATTCGAAATACTCATACACAAATTTAAAAAAAAAGTATTTTTTAGTAATTTATCGTAAGTAAAATATAATATTGCAAACTCAAAGAATATACTCATTACATACAGCATTAATTTTGTGATAAAAATATTTCTTTTAGAAATAAAAAATGAAATATAAAGTTGTCAAAGCGAAGAGTCAACTAAATATGTATAACTTTGCTATCTCAAACAATTATGTTAAAATGGGCATCCAGTAGTGATTAAATAGAAGTGAAGAACACTGCAAATAGTACAAATGAGTGTTTACGTAGCGTTGGCAAAAAAGACCGCGCAATTTCGTATTGGAGTGGCCATTACTGCGACGACTGTGGAAAGACCGTTCGCAATTGCATTCAAAATGTCGCTTTTAATTTTTCAAAATGCAAAGGTAAATTCGCATTTGCGGGTGGTACGATAACTACCCGCCTAAAAGCTTCAGAGATGCAAGTCGCTCCGCTTTGTTGCTAATACAAAGCGTTCGTTCATACGCGGTCTATAAAACTTTGTCTAGGCGCCAACGTTGTGTGTTTTGTAACATGCTTTGTTAATTTAATAATTTGTCCCCAATGAATGTTGAATTTTACACTCGTTTTACTATGAGTAGCGCTTGCACTGTTGTATTTCTGATTATTTCCGACTTTGTCGTCAAGTACAGCAGCTGTATAGCCGACAACTGTGCTGGCCGATCAATGGGCTATTTTCCACACCTTTCCTATTATACAAGTGTCCTAAACTTACAATGTCCACTTAACTATAGACGACCTGCAAGTAACGTCATTTGAATTTAATTGAATATTGTTCAAATTCCATAGTTTGCACACGCACCTAAAAATGTGATCTTAGAGCTGACATCTAAGGCACCGTTCTAGATATCTTACAAGAAACCTAAGGCTGTCTGTACGGCAAATGAATTGATTATTATGCCAAACGCGTCATTGATATAAAATTCCTGCCATGTTATTTGTTTCCAAAACCCAATTGCTCGTCCTGATGGTAATATGTCACAAAAATGTATTTTTTTCTGAAATCGTTCGTAGTTCAACAATTTTCAGTTTAAACAAATGAACTAACATTTAGTTTAGTTGTTGTCTTAAAGCTGTAGCGAAGAGGCCCATCTTATCGAAATCTCCAAAGATCCACAGACTTTTATGGAACAATACGAAATTACGGTAAAATACTAACTTATTACCCCGCAATACGGAATCGTAGTTAAGTAGATAAAAGTGCTAAAGGGAATATTAACAGAAACAAAGGCGCTCATTTATGAGTCGGAGATTCGTCTATTCCTTGATTAAAAGAAAAACGAGTATCAACCAGACGTATCTGAGGAGACGTATTGTGCTTTTATTCGACGTCTCCAGATTAAAAAGTGGGACAGACACAATGAGAGGCAGGTGGTGGCAGGCAGGGTTGTTATGGATATGAAATTTCGGATCTGGATACGGATACAGATATATAAATAATATTATACGGATATGCAATTATTTTGGATTATACGTTACTTTCGGATAATTTCGGTTCCGGATATCATTATAATTAATTTTAAACGTGAAATACAAATAGTGGTGTTAAGTTATTATTTGCTATAACAATCAGTCATATAAATTATTGCTATTACTACCTAATCAATTTTAAGTGTTTTTTACTAAAACTAAAAAACATGTCTCGAAACATGTTCGAAATTATCCGAAACTTTTTTTATCGGTTACGGTTACGGATATTTTTTTAATTCGGATATCCGATAGTTTCGGTTACGGTTACGCAGCTCCATAACATCCCTGGTGGCAGGTAAGCGCGGGGGGCACTGTACAATGGGTATATGACGCGGAGTGTCTCCTGATCCCCTGCTAGCTGCCACGTCTTGTCGGCGCGCCTCTGTGTGCCAGCATTAGTATTCAACGGTGAACGATGTGTGCTTATGTGTGCTCTTCACTTGCAGAGATCGCAACACGTGTGCTTTTTCGTAGTTAGCCTGGAAACTTCTGAGTCGGCTAAGACACAGACTTGCGTTTTAAGATAATGAATGTAAAATTTTAGTTAGAACGTCACTAATCTTTCAACAAAGGTAACATGTAGGTATCTAACTATTTAGAAGTTTTGAATGTTGAAGAAACCTAAGATGTTTCTTCCAGGGACATTTTATCACTACACTTATTTCTAGATTAAACCAGTTATACGACTTGAGGAGACAGTGTTAATGAAGGCTGACTGGTTTGTGATCCGACTATCATGCCTTTAGAAGTGGCAACGGATCTAGAATAGGCTTTTGCTGGAACCGATGTTACATGGAGTTGGCTATAACTGTATATTGGTGGCAGTCATATAGCAGGTTAGCTACAAGCTCCTCTGCTACTCTAATCTTATAAGAAAAAAACGTAACAAAACATTTGATGAAGCTTCTTTCTTAATTGCTTTTTAATGGATATGTGAATGCTACTCTATGCACCTATGTTACTTCTTATGTGTACGTTGTTCTTAAAACGAATGGAATATTTGAGGAAAAGCGTAACAAGCTTCTTATATTCTACGTTTTAACCAACGAAGAATACCACAAACAATCTCCACTTATCTCTATTGCATGTTCAAAGGTATAAAGGTATGTAAGTAGGTACACTGCAAAAGCAAACGCAATCCCTATCACACTGCCATACAGAAAACTCCTCAATTAAGGAAAATTCCAATTATATGTATCTATATATAATTGGAATGTCCATCTGGAGCCCTTTCTGAAAACATAGCGCAAGCGACAGTACCTACGGTTAAATTACGGTTATATGACGCTAACAGCCTCTAAATCCCGACCGAATGGACTCCAATAAAAGTTTCTGAAGTCGTGGCTTTATTACTGCGTAAAAAAATAGGTCACGCTTTATCGATATAAAGTCTATCTTTGCATTTATTACGTAGAAAGTTAAAAAAGTAGAAAATATAATGCAAACTACCATGCAGTTCATCTCAGGTGCGTCAGATATGTGAAGTGCAGTCTAACCTAAGGCTGGCCAGAGGTGCATTGTTCACCCCTGAATACATCACAAAAGTCTCCCTTAACAAGCTCTTACAACCTAAACGCAGCGGCACTTACCACTATGCCTTAAGAGTCGACCACCGAAGGGTTCTTCTAAACTGGAAACCTAATTTATATTAATTTATGTTTATATTAAACTTTATAATAATGTTACGCTATGAAACACACACGCACGCTTTCTACACTCATAGCCCCACAGTAGGATTTTATCCTGTGTCGTGGGTGCCATGGACACACAAAGACGAATACACAAACACCCAGACCCAGAACAGAAACCTAAACTCATCATTCAGATTTCAGTCTGGCCGGGGATCGAACCTGGGACCCACAGC
>MOOZ01000425.1:416492-427229 GCA_002930495.1 Cecropterus lyciades | reverse complement strand
ATAGTCTATACTGCTGCCATCTATCCATGATTGTAAAAATCTCAATGCGCCGTCACATTTATTTTAAAGATTTTATAATAACAATATGTCACCCTGTAATTTAATTGGACTCTCCAATACCTATAGGAATAATTCCTTAACCAAGTTAATAACGTACATGTACAACACAAACTAAAAATTAAATTTAGTCGCTACATCAAATAATTATAACCCCTATCAGACAGAGGATGTTATGGTTTTTTTTTATATTATTTCTTACACGGATGAAAATAATACACCAGATTATTAATTTGAGTTCACGAAAGTTGAATACTTTTACACATATATTATAACAATAATTATGTAGGAAGTGCTGAAACATATTTTAAAGGCTCGATTCCGAACTTCTTACAACTAAGTTTTTCATTAGCGTTATAGAGCACTCGATAAAATTAATTGGCGAGTCTACAACCATACGTATACCTGCAGGTAGTGGTGTAGCATCAATTAATTACGCGGGCTTAGGTACTTTCCAGTCGAAACAGCAATGTGCGCGCTGAAGGGGAAACGGGTGATATTTTTTTTATATTATTCAAAAAGCAAGCGAGCATGAGAGCCGACTGATGTTAACTGGGAACGGTTATAGACGTCTGTGTACATCGATCAAATTTTTCCTTAATGTAAATCGTCAGACGCGGTCGGGATTTAAATGAGTGAATGGTCCGGGTTGTTACTATTACTGTCAACCCATTTTTGTCCCACTGCTGGGCACGGGTCTTCTCTCAGAATGAGAGAGTTTCAGGCCCACCGCGCCGGCCAAGTGCGAATTGGTAGACTTCACACACCTTTGAGAACTTTTTTTTTTAAAGAACTCTCAGTGATGCAGGTTTCTTCACGATATTTTGCTTCACCGTAAAGCAGTGATAATTAACTTCTAATACGGACATAATTTTAGAAAAATCAGTGGTGCGCGCCTGGGATTCGAACCTCGGACCCACGATTGAGAGGCCGAGTTTCAACCATTCGGCTATCACTGCTCTGCTGCTGTTATTACTATTGGGCAGACACAAATAGTTATCGAAGGCCTTATAGGTTTAAGATTACAGAACTTCGTGTCCGAAAGGGTGTCGGGCTTCAGTATACTTTTTGTATATTGCATGTATATATTTTTATATAAAAGATAGTATAGTGGATAATAAATGGCCACTACGGCCGATAGAAATTTGTATTTAACCCCAGATAAAATTAGAGTATAACCTGAGTCGAGCCACAGATATATTCTCGCTAATGGAGGCTAATTTAAAACGTCTTTTGTGTCTATCTCTTACCACATGCTTTTATAACAGAACACATCAGCGTCTAGCACTACTTTATAGGACATAACTATATAAATTCTGATGCCTTCGCAGTCAATCCTAGAAAGAATTTACCTCCATTATTATTCTTATTAGAGGAGTTCTCCATTCAAAAATGAACTTCTAAAGGCTAATAAATCCGTAATGATTCAAAGTCACCGAGGCTTAATAAATATCGCCCTCCAGTTAATTCCACAATAGGAACACGATAAAGTTCGAATTTTATCGGATATCGGAGAAGTCCCGAAAGATAGGAGGCCACGCAAGTTTTAATTAAAAAATATTCCGTACAAGTTAGTTCACGTAGTTTACAGAGATACCTGAGCTAGATATAATTAGCGGAGAATTACCTTAAGGCCACATTGGAAGACTACCAAGCGAAGTTGTTTCCTACGAGTAGTAGCTGTTTATCATCTAAGCCGCGTTAAATAAACAGGATTTAAACCGTATAAATGAAGGCTACTTAAACATGTGTAACATAAGGTGTTTTATTAGTAGTTATCAGCTTTTCGAGCGATTATAAGTAAGCGTATATTAACAAACCTGGCATCTATCGTCGCGTATCTTCAGCGACCGCGATCAGTCGTCAGCTGCTGAACGCAGGCGACGACAGTCAATGGTTACTGACAACAAGTGGCTACAGTGAGCAATAGTAGCTGACAACTTCTAGCTACAAAAATTGGCGACAGGCAACGGGCAATGACGACAGGCGTGGACAATTGCCGACCGGTGGCGATGGTGACGGAAAATTGTCTCTCGTGTATTAGCTTTCTAAATACATTTGTAATATTATATTTATTTAAAAACTATGTTGACGATGATATAGTCTGTATCTTGTGCGGCACATTATAATACATACATAGCCTAGACCATTACAATAAAACTACTACGCGCGCACGCATAAAGATTTACATATGGGATATACACTAAAAATTCCCTCATCCACTCTGTCGTCTCTGAAAAATTGGATTGTTTTTTGCGTAAATTGTGCAAATACACAGTCGTGTGTAGTCGTGAATTTTATTAGATAACGTTATTCACTTATATAAGCGTTACAACAACTAACATTTCTAAGATTGACTTTGTGCTCGTGCTTCGTGCTCGACAACATTGACGTTTCAGTTAACGTCAGTAGTACCGAATTTTATAATTTTTACCCAACTACGGCGAAGCAAAAGGAGGATTATAATTTTGACCTGTATGTATGTGGGTATTTTCATCTAATTAGACAAATAAGGTGTCGTTACAAGCCTCTTCATTGTCCGCTGGTTATAAATTACTTGAAGTTACGTTAAATTGACTATAGCGCTCTCTAGGGGACTTAAAGTAAAGAATTTAAATAAAAAAATGTTGTGTGGGGTATCAAATGAAAGAGCTTTCTTAGCACATTTCAAATATGTAAACATTATTAGCTATCGCTCACGGCTTTGCTTGCAATCGCCTGAATTCACATAACTTCAAACTAAGTTAAATAAAAAGAAAGTTTAAAAACAAAAACCCGACTACTAAAACACGCTCTAAAAAGTACGAAACAAGATAATAGTCTCCGCTGAAATTATAATGTACAAACCATTAAAAATTTACCGGCTAATAAATAAACACCTTACTAACACGTATTATATTTAAACGTATTTTTATTCGTCATACTGATAAAGATTTGTTTAAACCCGTGGTCGTATGCCACCTACAGTAGCAAAAGCAGATTCATTATAAAAATAAAATAAAATCAAAGTGACATACGATCACGTCAATCCTTTAAACAAATCTCTATCAGTATAACGTATAAAAATACGTTTGTAATATAAATATAAAAATACGTTTGTAATTCTTTTTATTAACTGAGTGTATCAAAGACAAACTTAAAGAAAAAGAAGCATACCAACTTATTTCTTAGGGGTTCCACCGCAACCCAACTGCGGCCAACCCGCCTGCGGCCTGCAAAGGCCCACCGCTGGGGGTGCTGGAGTACAATGACCTTAAGTCGATCCAACGGCACCCCATACATTAAGGTGGAGAGGGCAAATGGTCAGGTTTTTAGTGGGTAGTCTGGGTCCTCGGGTCCAGGAGGCCCACATACCCATCGGATCCCCCGCATTCGATGGGATGTATAAAAGCAAGCAAAAAAAAAGCATCCACCGCATCTATCACCAAGCTCGGGTATTAAACTAATTATATGTGGGGTTGATTAGAGATGCAACTTCAATTCTATAGAAAAAATCAAATGTATAAAGTAGAAACCACTTTGCATAAGTTTATTAGAGGCACTAGCTACATTTAGACAGAAGTTCGCGTAAGCTGTTAAGAGAAAACAGTTAATACCGGACGGATCGACCTTTTGTTGTCGTATTTTGCATCGTAAGTGTTCATTTACGGGTGAGTTCGGTTCCCAGAACGTAATGTTTTTTCTCTTGTACCG
This sequence comes from Cecropterus lyciades, assembly GCA_002930495.1. Lineage (NCBI taxonomy): Eukaryota > Metazoa > Arthropoda > Insecta > Lepidoptera > Hesperiidae > Cecropterus > Cecropterus lyciades. Next base: position 423,479 of record MOOZ01000425.1, on the reverse strand, counting down.
AACGGTCGTACTGTGCACTATTTGGGTGTAAACGTGGTTGTTACATTTCAATTTCCAGACTGCTTAAAGCACTTTATTCGTAACAAAATTTCGACATGTCTGTCCTGAATCATGGATATTCTATTATTTTTATATGTCAATAAAAATATTTAATACTTTCACGGATTTTGTGATGACTATCTATCTATAGTTTTGATTTTTAATATACGGGGATTACGTCATATTATTGTGGCTTTTCACGAATGCCTAATATTATGAACGGACGCAGATCAGCCCGAACGGATGCACCTTCGGAAGAGCATCGTCTGTCGTAGAGCGGACATATTCGTAGCGGTGCGATTCACTTTAAGTCGGTAAGTTCAATGATGCGTTCCGATGAATCACTTTTTATTTCCTCTTTGCGTTTAGAATGACAAAATAGTTTCAAATCTGTTCTACGTCATCCGCCGCCACAGGAGGCCGATATTTACATGTATTTAAATGAGTGAAGTGGTTGGAACTCAAGCTCATGATAAGTTATCCCATGCCAGGAGAAAGGTAAGCACTGAGCACCTACACTCAGCACTCCATACTTGATGATGGGGTGGCTAGTAACCTAAGGCAGACAACAGGGTTGTGGAAACTTTTCCTCTTATTGTAAAGGATTACATGAACAGATAGCATGAACTATGCTGCATGTCCATCCAATCCTTCCGACTAGTACAAGTGATCTCCGGGCATGAATACTTTCAAAAGTTCCTCTGGGTAGCGGGAAGGGAACCAAGTACCACTTGCCATCTCCGTAGCTGCGTCGAAGGCACTCCGCAGCTTGTGGTGGAGAAATGTCCAGCATGAGCCAGCGAGTGCCGTGAACTCTCGGCACCGTTCGTTATCACTAGCAATACACACGGCTTGAACATCTTCAACTTCGGGCTCTGAAATATATTGGAGTAATTACGAAGAAATACTAATAATAATCTTTAAAACATATAAAATATTGTGTCAGATAATTGAGAAAATCTCTCACATCAAATCGTAATCAATCACAAATCACAAGAGTAATTACTGTTTCTCCCTCTTTATAATAATAAATATATCATATTGAATCAATTTCCGATGACGAAATTTGTGTTGAATGCCGCAAAATATTGATTGACTTACAAAAAATAAAATTTGTAATACGGTTTATTAATCGTGCTATTTACTCTTGTTTACTAAAAATGTTTACCGTTTTAATGCGTTATCCTTTACTTTTTAATTTGGCAAGTTTTTCTAATGCTGTGTTTGCATCAATAGACTTGTCAAATAAAAAAAAAGTAAATCAGCAAAGGTAAATCTGAACGAAAGGATAACATAAGCAATTAAAAGGACATTTAATTCAACGCAATAATAGGTAGAACTCAGTTATGTGTCCTAGTAAAAAGTAAAGTATTATGGGTATGTAATGAACTTAGAATAAAGTTCTCATACTTTATAACGCCGACATTTTATCCGATTGCAACATAGGACAAGGTACTCAATTCGACTGCTTTTATATGAATTTGACGGGCTTTTTAACACGAATATATGATTTTAGGCTAACATTATCGCGTAATTGATACATTTTAATATGTTACGGGTACTCACGATATGCGGTACCGCATTGACACGAAGTGTTTTTGATAGGATTTCATCAACTATAAAGTGCTCATTACGTGGATATAACGACTCGCACGGTTCACCACGATGATAGTTTCAGTGGATTTAATAACCATTTTATAACATACATGAAACAATATTTATTATTTATTTCAATTAATAGATAAATTACAATATACGATAGGTGTTAGTATAGGTAATTATACTTAGATTTACATCTACCTCACAATACGACTACTTATGAAATGGTTATCTGTAAATTGTTCATAAATAAATATAATGCGATCTATTTATAATTTCTTTAATCATCTAACACTCTTGTAAACAAAAAAATAACTGAGATACATATCTGATAAAAATCTAGAGTAATCGTAACTTGAGAAGAAATGGTATATATACTGTTAAACATATGTTTAGTCTGGTTATATCGATTTTTAAGGTTTATTATATGCATTCGTAGTTTCTTGAAGATGTAACGGTAACTAAGTAGCTTCCCTAAACTCAAGAGACATATCACGTGCAAGAACAATAACACAATATATATTCTCTCCAACATAAACACGTAACTTATAAACTCGGTAACTCGTAAACAACCAGAAAACGTCGGCTGAAACAATCCTTGTAATAGTGAGAAATGTCCTCTTCTCTCCTGACGTCGTATAAAATGCACCGCGGGAAGCGACAGTACTTCTCTCGCAAAGTCAATCCAATTTGCGGCGACAGCAAAATGGCCGCAGCAGTTTTATTGGCCCGACACGTGGCATACGACAAAAGAGTTCTCATAAAATCAATGGTCGGCGAAATCTCTATTGATACCCAATATGCGACATCGAGTGCCATTAACGGCACCTTGTGGAAAGCCAATCTCCTCGGAACCTGATGATGAAATAATTTTGTGAAAAGCAAATTTTATACGCATAATTAATTTTAAAGCTTTCTTCATTAAATGCTTCATTCATTCAATCCATGCCAACGACGTTTTAAACTTCATTGAACTTTGTATTTTCGTTGCAATTTTCAATTCAATGAACACGAGGTTATACTTCATTCTATAATACTTGACACAATCATGAAAATTTGTAGCTTTATAACTAAAATACATAAGAGTTAAGGGTTTAAGACTAACATAGTGTAGGTAATTGAGAGTATGTATTGATATCACATTTATATGATAAGTAATATCCCTGTGTATTATAAAATAAAGCGATTTTTCGATCACACATATTTGCACGGTAATGACGTGTTAGAGCCGCGGGCATCGTCATCATTTTTCTTGCAAATGGTCATTTTTACGAGATCATAAAACGAGACACTTTTTACTTTTTACGATGCTGGGGATCCTGAAGACTACGTTTAATTCTGAGGTAAAAAGTTTCAGATTTTGTGACAGTAATATAAGAAATATGTAAATAATATCGATTTGACATTATAATTATATGCATAGTATAAAAACTTATATGTTTATCGGTCTTGTCTAACCATGCGTGTGAAATACTCAGTAACAATAACATCTAGTCATACAGTTAAGCGATGCTGACTTTGATATCATCTCTGAGAATGTACCGGCTTCAGTTCAGCTCAGTATGGGCCAGTATTTTTCAAAGTATGGGGTAGCCCAGAGGAAATTTATAGACAATGGTTGATTTGTGTTCTACTATGATTGTTATAGGGTATATAATTTTTGCCAATCTATTTCTAAGCAGTGAAATATACTAGCCGATGCGAAGCGTCACCATAATTGTTCGTAATTGTCGTGTTTGTCAATTTTAGGGGCGCTACAAAAGTAATTTATTCTGAAAGTGAGCGGCAGACGAAATAGGCTAGACAGCCTCTGGTATAGGCTATGTAAGAATGGATATGGCTTAGGCTGAGTGGGTAGCATCTTTTAGATGTTTCCAAATTATGTTACTTAATTGCACTGTGTTAAGTCTGTAGAGTGTGTGAAGGATTTATAAAATAAAAGTTTATTCACGTATATTGTCATTAATTACATTACAGTATTTCGTGCACGGGAATATGCGACCGCTTTGCTTGTTACTGAGAGCATACTAGAATACCGAAGTATTCAGCTCTTATGAATTACAGCACAATTTATAATTTTACAAAACTTGTAATAAAATTTTAAATATGATATCATTATATGATTTTAAAAGTAAATAAATTTTACATATACTACTAGCTGGCCCGGAAAACGTTGTTTTGCCATATAAATGATTAAATTACTAAAATGACTATTAAAAAATAAGGGTTGGTGATAAAAGGGTAAAAATTTAGGGTTGTATGTATTTTAAGGCCACATTATAGAAAATAAAAACAAAAAAAATGTCCAAAAATTAAAAAAAAATGTTAAGGGTGAACAACCTTATCACTTAGGGGTATGAAAAATAGATAGTTGCCGATTCTCAGACCTACAAAATATGCATATAAAATTTGGTAAAAATCGGTAAAGCCGTTTCGGAGGAGTAAGGTAACTAACATTGTGACACGAGAATTTTATATATAAGATTTTTATGCAAAAAACGGGCGTAAAAAATTAAAAGTTTATAAAGGGTGGCATAATCAATAAAATATGTTTTTAAGCCTTTAAGCGGAACGTTAACGAAGCCAACCAACAATAAACGAAAGTAACAGCAAATAAATTATTTGTTACAACGGTGCGCGAAACTTTGTCAAAGAAGTATCAGTTGGATAAAACTTCTAAATACTTAATTAAATGTGTAGTAATCATAGAATAGATTAAAACACAGAGACACAAGTTCTTTCATTGAAACCCGTCGCCAGTGAGCTAATTATCGTATATAGAGTAAGCTAGTTACAAAGGCTCACAGGCCACATCAAAAGGATGTTGATAGCATAATGGAGTTCTCGATAGTACGCATTACATCAAAGAATTACAGCCTGTTGAATAAATAAGCCCAATGAATAAAAACGTATAGTCCGAATTAATTCAGTGTGATTTCGCAATCATTACTACAGTAAAAAATTCGTATTGCGCTTGTTAATGTTTGTATTCTGTAACACAAAAAAGATTTTAGAATATAAAGCGGACACACTGGTCAAACTGTTTATTTTTTTTACCTATAATTTCTTTTTGACCAAAATTTGGAAGAGCAAATATACGCAATAGAGGCATGGAATCCTAAAGATATCTGTGATTTAGATGACAATACCGAAATACAAAAATGATAAATTAACTAATATAAACAGAACATTTTACTGTCCCAAAACTAAAAGGCATGATTTTTTTTATAATAACAAAAATCGAAATGATTATAAATGAGTAGAGAGACTATCAAAAAGATAACTCTCACATCACTTCACATCATTTGCGGTTTGAAATATTTTTAGATAGAAGCCTCAATTTATCTGACGAATGCGCTCTACGTTCATTTAAATAAATCTACTTTTTAGTCCCTTATAAAAGCATCGAATATTAAAAAAAATATATATAGCAATAAATTATAGGTATTTTTGTAACAATAAATGTACTTTATTTACAAAGTATTAAACCAATCTAACATTTTAATAGACATTTCTAATAATTTTAATTTAAAGAAAGAATAATAAACATTTAAATGTTAAATAAAAGCTTTGAAACATTCATATTTTAGATCCTAAATCTAGTTTGTAGAAAATAATCCTTCGAGGTTCCAGCTTTAGGCATATTGCCAAACTAGTGTTTAACCTTAGTTTGCCCTTTTACGACAGTTTAGACATAAGATACAATTATTTGTGCCAAAGAAATGTATTACATACCTATTTACTGTTTTATACCGAATGTAACTTATTGTTATTGAATTCTATTCTTTTTGATATAAACTACGAATATATTTTTAAAGAGTTATAAGTTGTGTAGTCGAAAGTATTTTTTTATCTCATTATAGATACCTTAAAAATTTACATATGAAATTTAACCTAACCTAACAAAACTTATTTACTTTTGTGACATAATTAGGTATGACTTATTTTGCCACAAAAGTGTTTTTTCAACATTCTTTGGAAAACATATTATTTAAATTTAGGGTTTACAGTTCAAACCGTTTACAGTCACCTTCTTTACTCGTTAACTTCACTGACTTTCTTGTATCATCTTGTTTTATTTAGAAACTTTAATAAATTTTAGTTTTACCGCAAAGATACACTCAATCCTTGTAAGAATAGAATTTGTGAAATTGGCTGGGACTTACCTAGTCCCTTCGAACAGCCTCTATAAGTAGAAAAGCTTAGGATTTGATCAATCAGAAATATGTGGAGTTGGGCGCTACATTGTTGTTGTATGTTTGTCGTAAATATAATTTGGATCCTCAAAAAGGGTCATCTATTGAATGTGACTGTCATTACAGATATATTTTATTTGCTCTCATGAATATTTTATATTTTTACCAGCTTTCTCCTTTCATATTATTTATTTATTTATTATCTAATTTATAATATCTAGTTTATGAAATGTCTTCACTATACATACAACTTGTCAAGTACATTTTTTTTCACTACTACTGGATCGCAACAAAAGCTTAAACTGTGATCATTATTGATGATTGTGGTAAAGATTTTTCAAACAAGTCCAATTTTCAAATAAATACATTTTCACTATAATTGGACTATTTTTATTATTTTTATTTTTAGCTATGTAAAGGTTCGTGTTTGTAGTTCCGGGATCGGAATCGGGCTACGGTATCCCCTGCTTGTCGCAAGAGGCGACTAAAAGGAGCTACGGAGATGGCGGGCGGCAAGAGTGGGAGCTCGAACCGTCCAACCAAGCGACACCGCGAAAGACGGTGGCATGTGTGGTTGCATACCGTGGTAAAGACCAAATGGTGGGCCTTGCCGCTTACATGCGTGAAGTCCGACAAGACAACTCGTTAAAATCATTCCGGTCACGTTCCCTTGGAGATCCCGGAGTTCTCTTCGTAGCTCCGAGAACTGCCACCGCAGTTGTTTTCGCAAGAGTCAGCGTCTCTCCGACGGCATCGGATATCATTTGAACATTTCCCCTAGAGAAAAAAAAGTTATGTAAATGTTATAAGTTTATAAACAATTTACTTTATATACAAGTCTTGAGTAGCAATAGCCTCGGTCGAATGGTCCATCTTTCAATCGAAGGTGCAAGGTTCGAATCCCAGTGATTTTTATAAATAAATGTGCGTATTAGAAATTAATGATCCCTGCCTTACGGCAAACGACAATATAGTGAGGAAACCTACACAAATTCTTAAAGGTGTGTGAAGTCTACCATTTCGAACTTGACCGGCGCGGTGGACTATGATCTTAAATTTTTATTCTAGGAGAAGACCTGTGCTCGGCAGTGGGACAATAATGAGTTGACAAAATACAAGTCTACTTACATAATACCTGCTCAGTATTAAATTA
>MOOZ01000425.1:364587-376344 GCA_002930495.1 Cecropterus lyciades | reverse complement strand
GGACCAGTAGTTTCTGAGATTAGCGCGTTCAAACAAACAAACAAACAAACAAACAAACAAACAAACAAACAAACTCTTCAGCTTTATAATATTAGTATAGATTAGAGAATGTGAGCCCTCATGAGACTATCGGTCGGCAAAGTCATAAAGCTATGCGGGCCAATTATCTCCTCTCTCTAACTCTTGAACCAAGATCAGATAACTCAGCATGATAACAACATATTCGTGTATAAAATGCCAATAATATAAAATGGATTAATTTATATCAATCCAGATAAATTTAACTATATTATTATTTTACAAAACAAAAGTGGATTTCTATATAAAAAAAGTCTATTTCGTGGTGAAATTTTACCACAATTATTATTGAAATGTTGATAAAAATGTGAATACTTGTATTTATAACATGTTTTGATAACACTGCTACTGACGCTGCTAAACATTATAATGCATAATAACAATAACAATGACAAATTTAGTTTATTTTCTGGATAATTGCTGAAACCGCTGGACCGATTTTGACGGGACTTTTACTGTTGGATATCTAATGTCATAAGGCGTAACATAGGCTACTCTATTTAAGAAAATGTTGTTAGGGATCCTTATAAAAAATTAAAACCTAAGAAACCGCGCGCGCTCTACTCGCATGCAGCCACCTTCACTGCCGCTAATAAAACTGTACTAATATGTTAAAATACAACCCTATGCCAGGTCTAAAATTTCGGCTATATGTAACTATGTCAAGTTTTATTTTTTAAACGCAGGTAAGACCGCGGGGCTCAGCTACCAATATTATAAAAAAAAAACATCTGCTTAAATACAAATAAAACTGATGGCAATTAATCGTTTTTAAACGGTAGCTTTTTTTTAAATATTTTTAACAATGTTTATAATGTGGAAGTAGCAAACGAGCTTGCAGCTCACCTGATGTTAGTGAACATCTATAATCTAAATATATGTAAAATATCTCGTTTTAAATAATAAATACCGTCAATATAACATATTCCCATATGAATATAATTGAAAAAATCTGCGTATTGTTGTGATATATTGAGTGTTAGATCATAATTGAATTACAACTGGGAATGGGTTTTATTTATAAAAAGTACTACAAATTTACTTGTTTTAAATGAAATATATGTTTTGCAAACAAGTCTGCACAAAAGTATAAAAAAGTCTGCATGTTTAGTATGTATAGATAAATTATATATTGAAAGTTTAATAAATAAGTCTCTAAGTCGTAACACGACCATTCTTTAATTAAACATCGTGTGTCATGTACACCCAGGGGTCATAAATACGAGCTTCCAGTGATTACAATACTAGTTCAGTTGTAATAGCGAGATAGGTTAACATTATCCGAGTACGTGACTCGCTCAAGAATTACCGCGTTGTAAATGTATACACGCCCTAGTGCCAGCAGGCGACCCTCGTTAAAACCTAATACCTAACCTGTCCTGGATACACCTTATCTGCCAGCTTATGACATTTGGTCTGTGATATACATAGAGCAAATGTGTTTCAGCATTTTCGGATTAATGTCTTTGAATTTAAATTTTACATTTACCCAAGAGCAGCTATATTTCGTCTCGCGTGCTCTTTCCTGTATTCAAATTTACAATGAAATTATATAATTATTTGTGATTAATACTTTATGAAGGTTAAATCACTCATATGTATGCTGTTGATGTGATGCAAATGCATAATGTTGATAATTTGACACCTATATAAGCTAATTAACGAAACAGTAAATTAATATAATATACAGCCAAAATACATAAGCACTTCTTGAAGTAATGGGTAGTAGATTCGCCGTAACTATTTGTCATCTTGCATTTTTACGTTGTTCACGCAATGCGGAGACAAATTTGATATTGCAGTTATACTTAGGTTTTAGTGTCGTAGATTTAGTTTATGAGACAACAACACTGTTACAACCGTTCCATTCCTAATGTTAACCATAAACATCTTTGTGTCCTATCACCGACCGCAACTATTAACACGTGTTAAATAAGGCATGTAGGGTTGAGGCGCGACAAGAATATATCCGAATATCTCTTCGTCGTTTTGGCATCCAATTAGGTGTAAATATTTTAATAGTGAGAGCAGAGAGCCTAATGGCTGAAACCCGGTCTCTCAATCGAAGATCCACATTACCTCCTCAGTTGAAAATCCAATTGAATAGAAACCAGTCACAGCTCTTAGTGGTCTAATTGTCACGCTACTATCGTCGTGTATATTTCTTCCTCGTCGCATCAGCATATTTACTAAGTTGTTCTTATTTAAAGGATGCGGTAAGACAAACAAATGAAGCATTCCTATTTAACCCCGTCCGGGGGTAATGACCGGCTTTGGGTGTGTCTCCAACTCTATTATAGATTAATTGCAAATGCCAATATGTAATAGCGACCGTTTTAGTTCATTACTTATAGTACTTAGAAAAATAATCGCCGTCTACAACACCCACGTTCGAATAGTTAAAGTCGATGACATCTATTGATAGGTGAGTTACATGTTGCGAGCTACTGACCTAACAGCAGACAGTTGTTTGCATAATATATTCATATGTCAGTACCTGCACTCTCTTATGCCGTTCACATAACAACCCACTCCTATTCCAGTTGTCGCAAAATAAAGTCAACGAGTTTTGACAAAAAATAAATATAACATGAAAGATAACCCCCTTTCCTTAAGGAAGTCGAAAAATACAGTACGGGTAACGCAACCCCTGGCAACTGCTACCTAGTTACTGCCAAGCACGTGCGAACCTTGCGAATGATCTGCGAACTTCTGCCATATACAAGTTGCTGTCATGCAATCAGGTGAGTGAAAAGAAAAAATACCAAAGTAAAGTTGAGCGAATGCAATACTATCCAACACTCACGCGCGAGTAGCTCATAAGATACGTTGGTAAGAGTAACTCCACTACAGATTAGCCTACTCGCACGCTAGCGTGCAATGTTTAAATCAGCCAGAATACTCAGAAGATCGCCGCGTCATACGATTTTAGTTTTTACTCCGACAATCGTAATTATATATATAACGTTGTTTTCATATTACAATGCATATTTGTCGGAGGAATATTTCAATCGCGATATGTAGTGTAGAACAAAGGTTTTAATAAATTACCAAGTTTTATTAAATATAAGGACAAAATAATTCTTTCTTTATCCACGCAATCGCACGCAATCCGTAATTTTCCCTACTCAGCTGCGTTCGTACTTTAAACAAAGTAAAATGTACCCTAATCGTGAAGTGTCGCGTGAGTTAGGCACTCTAATTACACAAAATAGACCTCTGCGGCGCGCGAAAACTTTGTACATAATCAAGGTCCTTAAGAACGGCCTATAATGTTACGCCTAAATAAATTGTAGGAACAAAACTTGAGAGCCATGCCAGTAAATTATTGTACTAACAATAGAAAAGCAACGATGATTTACCTATCTCTTACAGAAGTTTTATTTTTAAACCTCCGGGGAAAAATCACCAAAATCTTGCGACATTACTGATAAGCGATTTCTTACCCTTGAGCGCGGAGAAATAAGTCGATGTGAAAAAGAGATACTCAAACCGTCTAAATGCTTCTGAGTCAATGTAGCTATGAAATTTAAATAATGTTTTTCAAATACCTTTTGAACATTCATAGGTATTCAATAAACCAAGATGAATGAAGAAGTTCATAAGATACTAGCGTCACCATTTATTACATAGAAATGCTAGATTTTTTTCGTGATAATAAAGAAAAACGTTCTGCTGATTATTATGTCCTGTAAATAAGCACATACAATAACATTATGAGAACTTATAAAATACACTCAGAAACCTCAATAATTTTAATATCATAGACTGATAATTTTATTTCTTTCTATAAAATAAAGTACTCCTTGTATAAAGAAAATTTTATAAAATATATTCTGGGGTTTATAGAACTTTATTGAACTAAGACTTTACTAGAAAATGTAAACTCGCTAAACCAGTTAAGAATCTCCCGCAAAGGCTGTTTCCGAGAGTCTTAAAGTCTTGCAACTAAATAAGAACGTTTAAATTTAAAAGAAATCTGTTCAGTATACTGTAATGATCAAGTCCTGAACTTTGGTCTGTGTTAAAAATTGAGAAGAGGAATACTTCAATCTTCTACGCTACAGCAGATTAGAGAAGTAATGAAATAGTTCAAAAAGATAAAAATAACCAGACGGTTTTAAGCCAACCGACCTATTTTAAAGTTGTTACCAATCATTAAAGGTTCGTATCATTCTTATAATCAAATGAACGTAAGTCAAAAAGGTCATAAAGATTTACATTTTATTCCCTAGGTTATCCTATCCATAGTCTAAAAACTCGCAGCGTTGCTACATCTAATTTATCGTTGTCCATACTCAGCTTAAGCTTAAAAGAAAGCATTCTCATTTTGAAATCGGTAAGATAAATTTTCTGTGCTCATAATTTATAGCAGAAAACCAGGGCGCAAGTAGACGAGACCATGAGGCAATTTACAAATTCGAAAATCGCGGAAGTTCGTTAATTATTCAGCGAGAGTAGTCTCAAGCGGTCCGGGATTCACGTTTATTGACAATTAAGACAAGGCTCAACCGCTTCACGCGCCTTATTGCTACGCTCGCGACTGATTCTAGATTCTGGACACTGAATTCTGATTATTCACTATTAAACTAGCTGTGCTCCACAGTTTCACCCGCTACTACATAAGAAAACAAACAAACAAACATAGCGTTATGTTAAATAGCCTTCCTCAATAAATGGACTATACAACACAAAAATAATATTATATAATTTTTTTACCTTATAAGAGCAGTGTTAAGTGCTGTTGTACTCTAGTTTTAAGGGCGTGGTAAAGGAGACATACTTATCCGACCCCTGATAAGATTATAACTTGAGGTTTTAAATAATCTTATCAGGGGTTGATTACAGACGTTCATTGGCGGTAGGGGCCACGTATCATAAGATGAGATGCTTCAAAAAAACACCGAAGCTATGACTCAGCAATCATGTAGACAGCTGTGTCTGATATCCTAACAATAACGCTAGTACGTGACGTATACAAAAATGTTAACATATTTCAACATAACAACTTACAGCAACAGCAACTAACTTCATATGTATAAAAGTTTTCTAAGACAAGCTTTTTAGTAATGAAATATTATTTTTTACTGATTAGTTAGAGTAATTAAACATGTATCGCTGCAATCACAAACATACAATATAGCTAGATACGTAAAAAGCTTCTTTTGAATTCAGTAAAATCCTATCTCTATTTCCAGTGATTTCCTATTACTAATTCAGATGACCACTTCCCAACTTTATATAAAATACCTTTTATCTGTTTACTACTTAGGGGTACCAACCACGTATTATTCTACCGGGCACCACTGTCCCTACGCTGGATCTCGGTTATTCACTATTCGATAAAGTACGCTGATTCAGGAAGGTCGGTACCCGTTGTCGATCCAGTACTTTACGTGCGGAGTTATAAAATGAACAACCCCAAAACTTTCCTTATCTGTCCAGAAGTTTGCAAAAGTTCGACTAATTTCGTCCGTATTATAATATAGAAATGGATTATTTCTGTATTAAACTTTTGGAGGTGTACTTGTATTTGGGATTTGTCACCCTCATTTAGTTATAAAATATGCAAACATTTATGATAAAGTTGACTTTATTCAATTTTATATTGTTGAGGACATAGCCGCGGTAAAGTGTTATTAAAACTGTGGCCAAGTCGACAGATATATGTAGGTAGTATTTATCCGTCCCTGTAGTTCCGGGATTAGAATAGAGTTACGGTATCCCCTGCCTGTCGTATGAGGCGACTAAGACCGGGGTTGTGGGCGGCAAGAGTATTAGTGGGAGTAGTAGTAGTGGGTAGCTCGAACCGTCAGGCAGGCAACCCCTGGTGGAGCCCGATAGGGCAACGCGCTCAGAGGACTCCGGTTGCGTTACTTTAGAGATCCCGGAGTCCTCTGCGCAGTGCCGAGGACGGACACCAAACCAACCACCGGGGGGATTTTAGTGCGGTAAAAATACCACATAACCTGGCTTCCATGACGACTGGCTCCCACGACGACAGGTACTTTTTGAAGGTTCCCCCTCGAAAAAAAAGGTAGTATTTATCACGATGATCATTTTACGTCATGTTCTCCAGAAGGCCTTTATCAAGAATATAAATAATGTTATAAACGCATTGTGTTCTGCTTCAAAATACGAGTCTAATAGGTCAAATCCACTTTGTTGTTGCAGACATAAATTTATAATTCTCTCCCAGTGGTTTAGGTTTTAAAACTTGATTACTATTCAGTTATCCTGCTTATAATCTTGAATGTACATGTCTTGTCAATAAAAAAGTGTATTGCTAGATGTCGAAGTCCATGTAAATAACTCATATAAAGTACAGACCTTCCGAAGTAGGGCATGTATCGTATTATGGGGCCCACTCTGTATTCATGGCGAATCTGGGACAGCAAGCAAGTCAAAATAGCGAATATAAAAATGAGTTAAGTGATAGTAAACGACGACATGGTCGGACTCGGATGCGATAAGTTTTTCCTTTAATATAATCGAAAAGAAACTTAGAGGACGGTTACGATGTCTTTTGGCTCATCTTTCATTCTAAACGTTTCATACCAGCTGTCTCGCTGTGATCGTGTGTTAATCATATTTGCAAGAGAGACCCAATCGATCAAGTGGAGCATATATCGCATGCAACCTTTAAACAGGTACTTCATTTAACATTTCAGATAAAATAACTGATTCGTACTGTATTTGTAATTAATACGTAAAGTGTCCTGCGAAAGCATTGAAGTAGCCTATATACCAATTACTGTGCCTCAATAGTATTGTACGTCTTCTCAGTTTTCATATTCGAATTATGTGTTTCGATTAATTACAAAAATGATTTGGAATAAATTAAACGCAAAATTTGTTTGTGGTGTAACTTTATCTTCTAATTTCTTGGTAGTATTCGATTAATAAAATTAACCGAGATAATACGAACCGCCTACACTTTTACCATATTCAATTAATCCTTTAGTCACTAATTAATAAATGGGGATTGCTATTATCAATAACGATAAACCATAGTATTAAAATAAATTATTCAATATCAATTATGATGTGGAAGAACTTACATAAACCGATTAAATCAATGTAAATGAACAAATTAGAGAATCATATTCGCCTCATACCACATCATATCGAGACTAAAAAACTATCGGAAAAATTAAAATTTCGCTAAAAACTTCATTATACGCACATATTATTTTTTATTATTAAAGAGTTAGCGAGTGAACATGCTTAACCCATCTGATTTAAATAGTTTCTTGTTACCCGTAGAAACGTTCTTAATTTCGTTTTTTTTTTGTTATAAAAGTCCCAATCTGAAATTGAAAACAGATTTATTAACATCAGCCGTGATGGTAGTGTCTCCGGACCACGATGTTGAGAAAACTCTGATATTGATAACTCATCAAAAAGATGAAGTCATCGTATCCTGAATCACGCATTCAGAATACGATGACTTCATCTTTTTGATTAGTAGCGGGAGGTCGCTACATCACCCCCTGCTCAGACGGGTCGATGTTTTCCGTACTCATGAAGTCTTCGCGTACAGGCGCCCGTTTAGTCGCCCTCTGTCTGTGGTGTGTCGAGATGTGAAGGCGAAGCGAGGCCTGGGGATACCCTCGGTCCACGATGAGTCGGGATGTGAGGGTGGAGCGAAGGGTGGAGGCGAGCAATGGCTACTCAAGCCGGATCCGTGAAGTCGCAGAGAGTAGCTAAATCAGGAACAGGAAGCGTTGTTACGATGCGTTGCGATGTACCTGATTGGCTGAGGCTGTGAGGCTGCGGTCCATCCAGATTGCCACCATCGAGGAGTTCAGAAGGGTCGTCTTCTTGTCGAAGTCACCACTTTGGCAAAGGGAGATCTCCCGCCAGGCTAGGTGATCATGCCTGGGGAGCGGCCGTGCTCCAACAGTCCCTGTTCGGAACTTTTATATATGCAGGATGTAGAGAAAACTCTGATAGCGTGATTCAGAATACGATGACTTCATCTTTTTGATGAGTAGCGGGAGGTCGCTACATGTTTATACACATAAGCTACGACTCAAATTATAACTACCGTTAGAAAAAAATATAACAAACATAAATGTACAAAATCATAGATAGCTACGTAAAAGCTAATCTTTAATGCAATATCCAGTACTCTGTTTATAGGCGCATTTCTTAACACGCGATTAAATCAGAGCTAGGGCGTCATACGAAGAAGTAGTAAACAAAAAAAAACCGTCGCATATAATACATAAAAAGGCGTTTTATACTGTAATAAAATTCGAAGAGACAATCTCGCAGCCTCCGAGCTTGAATCAAACGCGTATAGAGGCAGTAGGCGGAAGTTTATAACGTAATTGACAAGTAAAGTCGGCGCACATAAAAAGTTACAATCCTGCCCTAATAACATTTTACTATAAAATTTTACTGTAATTACGATACAATTTATATCTAAATACAAATTGTTTTGTAATTATAAAAATATATTAGTCACTATATAATTCCATAGAGAATTTTATCTGAAATATGTTTTTAATCTACATAGTAGCAGGTTGTTGTAGGAAATTTATACGCTAATAAACAACAATTTATTACAACTTGATAAAGTAAGACTTACTTTATCAAGTTGTGTGGATGGATATCAATGGATTTTGACTTTAATCCAAAGTAAATACCAAGAATAGTTAACTCGTTAGAATTGTCTGTGTCGCCTTTGCAGTGGTACTTAATATACATAGACGAATATAAAGCGACTAGCCTCTGATCAGATACCTAATTTCACTCAGATATCTAGAAACTGAAGCTATCAATCACAAATGCATTTTTTTTATCGTTTGGAAGTAGCAAACAAGCATGCAGCCCACCTGATGGTAAGTGGCTACTGCCACATGCCCATGGACATCTGTAATCAACCGTAGGTAAGATCAAAATCTCACCTAAGGTTAGCCACAGATGCGTTGCTACCCCTGAGGAATGAGATGGAATGCCTCAGAAAAGTATGTCTCCCTTACCACACTCTACAGACCAGAACACAACAGCGCATAACGCTGCTGTTATTAGGCAAAAATAGGTGTATTTATAACATCTCATGGTGTTGAAACAACTGTCAGCGGGTCTACCATACCAAATACTTTTAACAATACTTTCAGAAGTACCCGCGCTTCGCTACGTGACAAAAAAATAGGTTTTACTCGCTAACCGTTGGAGGTACATGAAAAGTGATAAGAACCTTCCGGATAGAAAAATAAATGTTAGCCTCGTGTATGCCATCATAAGTTTGCTATTTTATACCGTTCTCTTTTTATTTACAATGGAAATATGAAAGTCTGAAAGTAAAAAATGTAGTGATGTCACTAAAATAGTCGCCATCTTTAAATAGCGAAAAATATCGAAATCAAAAGTAGCCTATAGACTGACCAGTTAAATAAGGTAGGGACATTTATGCAAATTTTCATGTAAATCGTACCAGTGGTTCTTGTGTGATTGAGTAACACACAGACACACATCATCTTATTTTTATATATTAGTACAGATATTGCCTCTGCAGTTGAACTACGTTGACCACTACATCTTTTCTCCGTAGTTTTATTCCAGCCAACATAAATATGTATCTTTTTAATATGATTTTTATTTACAAAACTGAAAGCTGATGCATTAATTTAATTACTTTAATTATCAGACGTAACACGTCTGATAAACAACGTCAATATATAAAAATTAATTAATTAAAAATCAATCAAGTGTAAATGCTGTTGAAATATTGAATGAAAATTTTCCGACGTAATATAATTAACGTATTAAACTAAATTAACGTAAATTTACATATTTAAATCAACGTTAAATACTCAAAATGAGCAATTTTGAGTATTTAACGTTTAAAAATATATGCCCATAACAATAAAACAAAAGCATTACTTTCAACATAAACATATTAACCTTAATAAAAAACTATATACCAGTCTAATTAACATGATGATAATTTTCCTACTTACTTTTTTTTGGTTCAGGAATATATTGCAAGTTGAATCAACGTATCGTACTTATAATTTATCGTTTTAAATTATTACTCCAGATGGAAACTCGAGGGAAATCATTGTTTTTTATACGATGATGGGTAAACATTAAACAGACCGCCTGGTTATATGCTGAAATACCGTTCATGAAATTCTGGAAATCGACTCCAAATTGAATTGATGGTCTAACCTCAAGTCGGCCACAGGATGGTCGCTAACCTTAAAAAGCGAAGTACCAACGCACCAGACGATCTTCTACATCATAATCCTAAACATCACCAAACTAATTGTATTTTAAAAATCAGACATTGAACGATAGTGTTTATCTTTACACAGTTACTGTCAACATAGATTAGAAGAATAAAAGTCTTAAAAAAACAAAATGATCAATTAAATACAACATACACACTAAACTAACTTTTACAAATTGAAAGACGTGTCTTCGTTTGGTTGGCTATTAGTAACTATTCTGAAATTCAAGTGCCAAATTGTTCGGTATCGAATCGGCCACTTTGAATTTCGAATCGGAAACACCAGTTGCTTTCGTCCTCTATCTTTGCTTATAGTTTCACTTAAAAATATATCGTTAAACAAAATATAAAGAGCCTGATAAATAACAAAGATTCTGTAACAAATAATATCGAACGGTTTAAAATATCAGGATAAAATTTAAAACGTAAACGTCTTGGCTTTTATAGCAGATGCATTAACATAATCGATCAGGCGCGCCACTTATACCGAAGTCATTACACAAATGAGCCATTATAAAGTAATCCCTAAGTTCATAATAATAGCTTTGCCTCTTAAATATCGTAAGGGGCTTATTTATTGGTACATTAAATACGAAAATTTACTTAAACGCTGGATTAAAGAGAATAACGCGGGTAACACTTTTGCTTTCATGCCGTGATATGAATTATAAAGCTTATATTATTATTTAGATTATAAGATAAGAAGTTTAAAGATGTAAGAACTCTGTGGTTAGACTCCGGAAGCACCAACACCATAACTATTTCTGCCTAATAACAGCAGTGTTATTCATTGCTGGTCTGAAGGGTCTGATGGGAGACACGCTTATCCAGCTTAGTTCTCAAGGATAACCTCAGGTAAGACTCTGATCTTACTTAAGGTTGGTTATTAATGTTCTTGGGCGTCAGTTGCCACTTACCATTAGATAGACTGCATGCTCGTTTGCTACCTACATATTATGAAGAAAAGATAAAACTGAAGCTTCATCACTACATAGTATAAAACAAAGTCGCTTTTTGTGTCCCTATATCTCTTTATATGCTTAAATCTTTAAAACTACGCAAATGATTTTGATGAAGTTTTTTTAATAGATAGACTGATTAAAGAGGAAGGTTTATATGTATAATAACATTTTTAAGGTTTCTAATGTAATGTCGTAAATAATTACATTTTTTCCGCTTACATTGCAAACGCAGGCTGAACCCTACGAGATTTATCAAAATAATGTACTAAGTATACACATTGAAAAGGTCAACAGAAAACTTCGCGATGGTATATGTATATATCTCTTATGGATATCCCACAATAACATTTTTTGTCATTTACTTTTTACGACAAATAATGGCTAATTTTCGAAGCGATTTTAACTAATACAGCATTAATCTTTATCCAATTAAATACCTTAAATACAGTGTTGATTTAATATAGATCTATATGG
>MOOZ01000425.1:347369-363963 GCA_002930495.1 Cecropterus lyciades | reverse complement strand
TTGGTTATTAATGTTCTTGGGCGTCAGTTGCCACTTGCCATTAGATAGACTGCATGCTCGTTTGCTACCTACATATTACGAAGAAAAGATAAAACTGAAGCGTCATCACTACATAGTATAAAACAAAGTCGCTTTTTGTGTCCCTATATCTCTTTATATGCTTAAATCTTTAAAACTACGCAAATGATTTTGATGAGGTTTTTTTTTAATAGATAGACTGATTAAAGAGGAAAGTTTATATGTATAATAACATCCATTAAATAATGTTGAAATAGTGTTATTTTTAAGGTTTCTAATGTGATGTCGTAAATAATTACATTTTTTCCGCTTACATTGCAAATGAAGGCTGAACCCTACGAGATTTATCAAAATAATGTACTAAGTATTGTACACATTGAAAAGGTCCACAGAAAACTCCGCGATGGTATATGTCTATCTCTTATGGATATCCCACAATAACATTTTTTGTCATTTACTTTTTACGACAAATAATGGCTAATTTTCGAAGCGATTTAAACTAATACAGCATTAATCCTTATCCAATTAAATGCCTTAAATACAGTGTTGATTTAATATAGATCTATATGGCCCTTTACAGCATATGATTTAAATGAATATTTTCGAAGATATTACAGATTTAAAAATTGCGAGACGTAGCATTTGCGGCCGTACCGGCATAAGGTACGGCGGCGGTCCGGTAAAAGAATAAAATAGAGATTATTAAAGGTATAAAATTTAGGTTAATGTATGTCACGTTCATTTCTTTTAAACGCGGGGAAACCGCGGGCTCAGCTAGTATTATAATAATCCAAATAAAAAACATATTCATTATCAAAAAATACCGAGAAACAGAAATTCCGAAATAAACCTGAGACTTCAATAAGATCCTTACGTCGGCGGAATATCGAATGGTAATAATTCACATGGGAGCAACTTGACTTGTAAATGGAAGATTCAGGGTTGACCTCGGGCAATTAGTTTAGTCGAGCTTACGAGCCAAAAATTGCTAAATGTTTTTCCGATCAAGGAAAACATCGTGACTCTTACATTTTCATGTATCTCGTGTTCTGGGTGCCAGGTTGTAATAAATTTTCATATGAATAAATATATTTCTTCCAATCGCAACTTAGTGTAACGATTATAATTTCGAAAATTTGTAACAAACTAATAAGTTACACATGAAAAGGTAAAGAAGAAACTGCCATTTTTCTGACATTTATTTATTTCCTTTAGTAAATGCTAAATGCACAAAGGCAAAATATTTTTCACACAATCTCCAAAACTCTCACACTAATTTATCGTCATCAATTTTTATTTTAGATAAATATTATTCAAATTTAAACTGGGTCTAAACTATGTTATATTTCCAAACTCTTCATGTAATTTCAATTTTATAAAGAAAATAGCTACACACTCACGTAACCGTTAGCAAAGAGCTAGTAATTAACATATATTGTGATAAATGATGTTTTAAACGTAATGTAAGGTAAGGTAAAGGTGAGAAAATGTTTACTTTAAGGCGTATACCCGTGAAATATTTAATTACACATGCCAGTAAGAACGGGAATGGTTTAAGTAAATTGCAGTCGTAAAAAATAATTTCGTTGCGAGCAGATCAAAGGCGTCGCGTGTAAGCTATAAAAATAAGCGTGAACGTTTGAGGAAGGCGTAAATTATGTAGGAGGTAACACGAGCACTCGGGCAGTGAAGCTTTCTTTGCGCACCCCTACCTTAGCATAAGAAGATTGGTATGTCAAATCAAACTCTGCTTATTATGCTTATCAACTGTCGACTATATCTCGTTATACCAGTACAATAAATGAAGTTACAATTTTAGTTTAAACCACCGTTTTTGTATTAATATGCTAGTTAATTACTACCGATATTACCAAAAATTCGACACAGTCAACTTTTTGAAGTCAAAATCTTGGTAGTAAATCAGTAATACGTCAGTTTTGATAATGTAAAATTTAAACAAATCTTATAAAAACAAATCAACTCATATTAGATTAAATCGTCAAGTACAGTTATTATAAATGCACGATACGTTTTTGTATGCGAACATCTTGTTGGTAAGTAATAACATTCATTATAGTAAATAAATAATTAATAAGGGCTTACCCTTTTCCGGTAATTATTTATTTACTATAATGAATTATTTTATTTATTTACTATATTTTAATTATCTATTCATACTAAACCCTCAAAATTTATTTTTTTAGATATTTATGACAATGATATTTTCAACATTTTATATCGTAATAAACATAATGTCCTTTTAAATTCCTTCTATATTTGTAGACTATAATACTTGCTTTATATGAAATGTTCACATCAAGTAGCAAGTCACGCACCTTCTTATAAAGATAATGTACTACTCTTCTTTTACTAGGCCGTGACTCATTTACTCACGGATGGCTTTTGTGTCTACTTTCTTTATTTGCTGTCCTTTACCCGGAAATGAAAATGGATTATCCCGGCTAGTTATATGAAATATGCTACTGTGAATACAACTGTGTGCACTAAGACAGATTTGTGGCGACGCATATCATGTCTGCGTTTACCGCAGTGCTCGAGAAACCCGCAGAGAAAAGAAAAATATAAACAGACGTAGGCAGAAAACTAAGAATTACTTTATTACAATAAACATAGAAGTCTTTAAAATCACGCATCTAAGCAAATAATGTACTACTACGTTAATAATATAACTAACAAAATAACTTGTTTTTGATCATTTCTTTTTAAAATACTGAACGTGTAAATATCTTTTTAATGTAAGTAATCGGTTATATTAAAACTTTTACACAACTATTTTAATATGTAAAAAATATACGCATAAAGATATGAATGAAATAAATCAAAAGATTGTAAAAACATTAGTACACTTTTAATACTAAACAAGATTTCGTGCACATGCTTGCTGTGATTAGGGTGCTACCTGGATAATTATGTTTCTTATCTTTTAAATATATGTGTCCCATGTTATAAGGCCACGAAATTCGCTGCTTAATATAGCGCAGTTGCTAATTCTCCAGAAGCTGACGCTAGCAACCAAACGAACCTTTAGTAGCCCTCGGATTAGTGCAAGCTATGAAGACAAATGTTACGTGACATTTATCAAAACGTTTCATTTAGATATTCTGATTAACCTAATCTGATTTTGATTCATAGATAATTATCAATCAGTCGTATTCGAATTTCGTCCCCACTTCGTATACAATGGCGCGCTTTACAGTAATATGACGTTCAATAATAAAATCTGTTGTGTTGTTATCGATTTGTTTTTAAGCGACTTCCCAAAAGCCAGGATTATGTGATTTTAATATCAAGCCGATAGATTACGTTCTCGGCAGTTCTTTTTAACAATTTTGTTACGTTGATAGGATTAACTGGCGAGGACCAGTATTCTTTGTGCATGCAACTGTGTTTTTACCCGACTGCGTCAGAAGAAGGGTAATGTTTTTCAAGGGTATATATGTATGTATGTTTGCTTGAATGTTTGTCCATTTCTTTGGCATGCGCTTCAGCCCAAACGGCTCGACGGATTGTGACGTATGACATATCATTCGAATCGTCTCAGGAATTGGAAAGTGACATAGGATGTATTATAATTAAAAGAAATGGCGTCTGCAAATAGGGGAGAAAGGTGACAAAAGATACGACTTTTTTAATATCAGGACAATAAAGTTATCAAATAAATGCTAGTAAATAGACCATCCCAGTACTCATAATATACATATATATACTATACTCATAATATATATATCTATATATGTAAGTATATATATATATATTGTAATACTTTTACTTGTCTATTTCGACGAAAACTCCTATTAAACGTTCCATTAAATATTTCATTATAAACAAAAAAATCGATTTAAGCAGTCGGGCTTTTTGTTTTAATATTTTTAACAATGTTCCTATTTTTATTTTATTTTACTGAATAGAACTAATTAATACTATGTAATTCGAGTAATTTATTGCTAAAATGTTTTGTACTTAAATAAAATCAAAACTCTGTTTACTTGTATGATATGAGGGAAAATAATATAAACTTTAAAAAACAAAAACGTTTATGACGAGGCACCTTGTAGAATGTTTTATTAAAAAAGTCGGCCTCTTCTAAATATTTTACAAAGGTAACCGCCAAGTTGAAGTTTAGCTACCCGTAAACGGTAGCAATTTTAATCTCGCCATAAGATTTTTGTTGAACATCGTATCACATGTGTTTACATGTGATACTTTGATAATTTGGTTTTAAGATAAGTATTTCGAATTGTTTACCTTTAAAATTCATTTCACAAATTAATGTTAATATTAATATCAGTTTTAGGTTTTAAAGTATAGGGACTAATTTTATCAATGTTTGCCATCATAAATACCATAAATATTATTGGAGCTTCAACTAGAAACGGCCAAATGATGAATGACAATTCTGTACTGGTGATAGATGTGCGTGTCCCTTGACAATTGTACTTGACTTGTTTTAGACTTTTTCTTAGATAAGATTATTATTCCCTAAGTAAAAATAGTAGGTAGCAGTAATATTATAACCATTACATAGTTCGTCAGTTTGCGCCTTTTATGATGAAAAACACAAACAGTTTTCTTTGCTCATGAGCGTAGCCTACGGTCGTTCATTTACGTCGACGAAATCATTTATACAATTCGTAACAAAAGAAACTAAAATTAACCAGAAGGATGTAAAACTCTAATGAAAAATAAAAATCCCCACAGCTATTACCTTTTCCGGGCTTAATATACGTCAGCTTACGATAGTCCTTATAGTTTCTTGATCAAAATACATCTACGATTATCCCCGCCTGATGTAAAAGGCAAAAACAAGAGGTTTTCCGGGGCTACGGGTTACAAGAGTTGAAGCTCGAACTGCCCAGGCAGCGAACCCGGGAAGGAAAACAGTATGTGTGACCGCATATAAGGTACACCCGAAAGTGTAGAAGAGCGTTATTACTAAACAATGCTTGACAGGAGAAATACCCTCAAAGCATTTAGAACTCGTTCCATTGGGTATCCTAGAGTCTTGAAAGTAACGCCTAAGAAGGCAGTCGAGGGAGTTTAGTATGGTAATAATCCCAAAAAAGCTGGTGACTCTACCAAAGCACCGTACATTAATGTTTCCCCCCGTCACCAATAAAAAGAGGTCAACTGAATTACGCCCGTGTTAATTTTCATAATGGCAGGTAACTTAAATACCAAGGAGATGTCATTTTTTAACAAATAACCCGAAAAGAACAGGCCATTTCGTATGCGTTCAATTAAAATCAATAAAACCTCGCAACATGGCCGTATGGCAATTAACGCATTATCGATTTCACGTCGACAATTTCATGTACCTACACTTAATAAAATTTTAAGAATAAACTCTTTTATATTACACCTACTTGCATTCAAAGTTCTAAGCAGTTTTGATGCATAAAAATATAAATATCATAAATTAGAATACATGGATTGTGTTAATGGTGTATTAGTATATGACTATATGTAGTACTAGCAAAAAGTTTAAGTTTCGATTTTAATTATTTGATACCTAGAATATTGCTATGCGTAAGTAGAAACACTTATATTGAATTTGTTTTTATTGAACTTTATAAAAGAAATGCTCTCAATTTAACAACTTTTAGAAGGATATATTCAACGGTGTATTTTTCTTTAAAGTATTTTTATATTCAAAAAATCAGTTGCTACTTCAAAAATTGATTACTAATTAATTACACGAATAGTACTTTATTAATTAAACATTTATTGAATAACCATAACATTACATTCTAACGTAATCATTATCTCCGGGAATAATTAATCAACCATTCCATAATATAAACAACTGCGATCATTGTGCCTTATCCGCTTAAACTTTGCAAACTACATTGCATAATTTTGAATTAAGTAAACATTATAATTTCGTAAACATAGTGCGCTATGTATCAGCACGCGCTCGTCCATAAATAATTCATCACAATCCGGTCAGAGGCTGCGAGCGGTTGGAAAAAATCGTTTTACGAGTGTGGGAACCCGCGAGCGACGGGCGTGCGTTACGCCATCCCCGAATAACCTGGTACAGACGACAGCTACGCGCAAACAAATTGGATACTTAAAATTCAATTTGAAGGTTTCGCGGTCCACTTGATTCGCTCGCTCCGTTCGTTACAAGCTGGACGCTCCATGTCCGAATGGAAACGCAATTATTTTCCGGTAACTTGGGAATGTTTTAACGTTTATTGCTGGCGAACAAGCCACTTGTTTGCTCAATGCAACTCGGTTTATGCATATTGTCGCAAAATGAAACCTGAAATTAACTTCGTCTATAACAACTCTCTCGCTGCTTAATAATGAAGCAGTTATGTCGTCCGTACTGAAATAACTTAAATCATAAGACTTATTTCAGCACCTGAAAATGCAAACTGGAGGTAATAAGAGAACCCTCATTATGAATTCAACATACTTAAATACTTCCACAAGCATGACGGACCTGCTTAGGTAAAATGTCGGGACCGTATCTAAAAGCAAACATTTACTTATGCAGGATCGTTATAAAATAAACTGACATAATTATGAGCATTATCACGTTATTTCATTCCAATTAATTTAACATATTAAATTCTTTCATCAGAGCTGTTTGGACCTCTTCGCGATTTTGGAAGTAGTTCCATTAATACAAGCAATAATCAATACCTTAAAGCACGCTTAGGCAGATAAATAAATTGAGTCTTGTATTTTGTTTCATTAAGATAATCATATTTTACATGTGTTGCAGATACAAAGTATATGTTTATACTAGTAGGAGTATAACAAACTTTTATCTTGCTTTGGAATTCTGCATAAAACGGCGGTGGCACCTTTGGGAATCGAGTGCGGCGGCACCATTCCCATACTTATTTCCATCTCATGACAAAATTTTTAAGCTCTGCTGTGAGGCGTTTCAATTTAGTCCTCAGGGTTATCAACACATCTGGGACTCAGATCTAATGTTATTCGAGGTAACTAATAACAGCAGTAATTTCTGCCTAATAACAGCAGTGTTACGCGCTGCTATGTTCTGGTCAGAAGTGTGTAGTAAGGGAGACATACTTTTCCGAGGCTTTCCATCTTAGTCCTCAGGGGTAGCAACACATCTGTTAACCTTCGGTTAGACTTCGATCTTACGTAGGGTTGGTTACAGATGTCCATGGGCGGCAGTAGCCACTTATCATTAGGTGGGCTGCATGCTCGTTTGCTACTTCCATACTATAAAAAAATTAATAAGAAAAGGTAAATATGCATACGTAGACATCTATATTTGTGATGGCCTATTATCTAATATGTAATAGCTATATGAATAGGCTATGTCAACTGTGAGCATTCCAATAATGTTCCAGTATATTATAATCCATCAAGCAGTTTAAGTTATAGAACGTGCTAAAGAAATGGTCATACATAAATTAATACTCTTCAAAAATATTACCCGCCTTTTGAGGCAGTGGGATGATGGGATAAAGAAAAGCTAACTGGTGGTTTCTGTGTAATAAAAAATAAGTAAGTTAACTACCGCACTGTAAATAACGTCGGGAACAAAAAGTTAAACTTAAAAACTAAAAACAAATAGGATTAAAATAAACTGCAGATTGTAGTGTTCCATGAAGAAGAATTTTAAATAAGCATAAAAGTTTTAGTTCTTTAGACTTGCGGAACTCGTCGGAGTAAACTCGAAGGAAGTTTCCTGTAGATTGATGAATATTCCCACAAAATTAATAAGATTCTAATTTGAAGGATAACGAATTCTTCCGCCCAAATAACAGCAATTTCGCATTACTTAGGTTTATAAAATATCCAATATAATTTATTTCCATTTCAATTATAATTTAAACTTACGACTTACATTTATTTAGATTTATTTATCATTAACATTTTTATGAATTTAGTAATAAACGAGAATGCAGTGCTTTTGATGGTAAGTGGTCGCTGTCACCCATGTTTGAAATGAATCCTTAATAAATTCAAAGTCGAAGATATTAATTATCAATTGCTTAAATTGCAAAAGGAAATAGTGACAAAACTTGCACGACTGTTAGTTAAAAAAGGACTTCTTAAATACCAGTTCGCGCTTAGCCAGTGCGGTGGACTTCGGTTTAAACCCGCTCTCATTCTAACTGAAGATCCGTGAAGATTGTAACGGGTTGACGACGAAGGTTAAAATCTTACCTAATACTGATCATAGATACGTGGATACGACTGAGTACTAATTTAAAATACCATAATAATATCAGAATCTCTGTCTCTGGACAAAGTTCCCAAGACACTAACAGTATTTCCTTTTCAAAAACCAATTCAATGTTATCTTATTTCCTTGTATCTATCTCACTTCTTATTAACGGTATAAATGCGATAGTTTGTATGGATGTATAAGTTCATTACTCTTGATCGCAAAAACTATTTATCGTATTTCGATAACATTTGGCATATGAGTTTATGACCTGGATTAACATATTTGGTGCTCATTACGTGATAAACCTGACCGTAACGGGCGGAACCGCAGAACTAAACTAGTATATAGAAATTCGGATAACACACTAAAAATAATATTAAAGAACAGGCTCAGAGAAATTATTACATTAATTTGCATACCACAAAAGTGTTCCCAGGTTCGTAATATCGAGAAAATAAATTATAACCTTTTTGTAGCTCGATTGTCTATCAAGTACCTACGAGTCTCTACAATTTGAAATATAATTTTAAGCGTTTCAGTGGATAGAAGTATCGTGGTTAATTAAATTCTATCCACCTTTTATTACACTTTAATTACCTTGTAGATTTTAATTTATCAAAACACAAGACGTACTTGAACGTTTCACAAAATAAATATTATAGTATTAACAATAGTACCTATGTTTTATTAATATTATGAAATACGTGTATAAAAAGAATGAAAGAAATAATTTTATTACCGGTATCATAACAAGTGCTTCTTAAGACTGTTTCAAGAAATTTAAATTGGGGTAAACCAAGTTAATAATTTTTTGTACGTAAAAAAATACATAGTTCTGTGAGTCGCTTAGCTGAAATATACCGGAACTCAAATGTGTATGTGTTGCATATATTTAAAGTGCTAACATAAACCCATATTGTACTATTCTATATTTTTATACTAATATTATAAAGCAGTAATGTTTGTTTGTTATGGTTGAACGCGCTAATCTCAGGAACTACTTATTCGAATTAAAATTATCTTGTTATGTTGAATAGTAAAATTATTGAGGAAGGATATAGGCTATATAACGTCACTCTATGACTAACAGGAGTGCAGGAGGATTCCCGTGTATTTTTTACTATATTTACTTTTAGTGATCATAGCGTGATGTTCTTAAAACAGTTTTTTAATAGATTGTTCTCCAACAAATCGCGGGTAAAAATCGCATGGCACAGCTCGTCATAAATATTTATCAACGTCAAACTTTACCACAGCTGCAACTAGAGTTGTAATCTTTGCAAATCTTATTGAAATCCCGCAGAGATATACATGTTCATCACGACGTTCCTTTGTCGTAAATATTCTTACTTCCTACAAATATGACAACATGAAATTATAAGGAAAATGTAGGAATAGAGACATACTCGTTCCGGTACTCTATAAAAGTTTTCTAATACTCAATTCTTCGGTAACTTTTCTAATACACAGAACATATCAGACTTATATAGTTCATGGTACAACAACAAGTTCAACAACATCATTCTTAGTGTATGACACTTCTTGAAATTGGATGTATAAGAATAAGCAAGTTAGATGGTAATGAAATACTTTTTGGTCATTTTTACCAAAGGTTATAAAAGTAACTGTAGCCAGGAATATTTTAATAGCGGTTGAAGTTAGTATCTATTTTAAAAGTCCGAAGTATAGCTACTTAGACACAAAGAGACGCTTAAAGTTAATTACTTAGATTGATTCCATTATAAATACATAGGTACTACTAGTCAATCACACAATACTTTATAAATATATAAATTATTTAAAATTTAACATATACTTAAAGATTGGTCCACGTTGGTATTTGATATAATTCTTTGTTTTTTGTGTTATAACTAAAGATTTACCATTGCATCTAAAGATAGTACACGAAGACACCCACGACTTAGAAAATCCTAGTTTAGTTCCATTGTAGGAAGCGAGTTTTTTTTATTCGGTTGAAATAGCAAACAAGCATGCAGTCCACCTGATTGTAAGTGGCTACTGCCGCCCATGGACATCTGTAAGCAAATTCATATAGAACAGGGGTTTTATCTGAAGTCAATCAAAGATGCGTTGCTACTCCTAAGGATTAGGATGGTCGTCATATATATAAGTGAGCCGGCAACCACACCCTCCCAGCGAAACGCAAGAACTGCTTCACGCTATAAATAGGGGTGGCGGTGGTACCTCCCCGGTCGAACTACGCCGGTTCTACCACCTTACACCTTGAATATAAAAAACCTGAACAAGCAGCATTTTATTGATATATTCAGTAAGCCTAAAAAGGTTAGGGGGAGTCCAAAGGCACAGGATCGGTTAGAGTAGTAACAATTAGAGAAGGCTTATTTCCTGTACTTTTGAGGATTCCATGGACTTTGTCAGGTCCAGGTGAGATGTGATGGATGGATGACATAGTCAAATGTATCCAACGACTTTTGTAAAACAAATATGATTTTCAAAGTGTGTGTGATGCAAACCTTTTCATGAGCTTTCATCTATAGCAAGGAACACATTTAAGGACAAATAAGTACAGTTTAAAAAACGTCACGATTCCAAAGAACTTCACGGTTCAACAGCGACAACTCCATTGTCAAACATATTTCTGTAAAGCTGATGTAAAGCCACGCTGTTCTGACTTATGTGATGTGGCAGAGATATCATAGGTATTCCAACTTAGTCCTCAAAAACAGCAACGCATCAACGGATCGATCGATCAACCCACTTTACATCGAAAGGCAACCACGCAGTCCAATTGCGATTAGTAGTGATCACATACCTTTAACATTATTGAGAAATGTCAGACATTTTAGAATTGTACATTATCACACAAATGAAGTAGTAAATATCTACTTTATAAGACATAATATTATGTCTAGTTAACTATTTTTTTTTGGTGATAGAACTCTTCGTGTATCTATTCCGGCACCACCCCGACACCTACATAGTCATAGACACCTACATACCTTATAATAGCAGTGATAATGGTGTGTTCTAGTTTTTCGAGTGGTAAGGTATGCTTTTATATGAGGTGAGCTTAGTCCTCGGAAGAAACAACGCACCTATGGTTAACTCCAGATGAAAACTTCTTTTGTATAAAGTTGCTTACAGATGTATATAAGCGGCGAATGCACAAAACGTTCCAACTTAGCCATAAAGGGTAGCTACCCTTAGTAGGTGCCTAGCTAGGCACCTGGGACCGATTTCAGATAGGACCCCTCCTAATTATTTATTTTATAGATAATAAGAACAGCAATGGCCACTTACGTTAACTGTATAATAAATTACAAATAAATTATTATAAAAAAATCCAACTGCTGAATATAATTAAGCGAAACGAAAAAAACAAAGACTTAAATATTAAACAATACTCATTTAATTCCGTTAATTTATTATTGTAGAACAGTGTTATAAAATTTACCGACTAACTTGTATACGCAGCAACAATGTTAATCCGCGAAAGTGAAAACGCATCTATGATTTAGTTAGATAGGACATTTGTTCTGTATGAAGTTGCTCACAGATGTCTATGGGCAGTAGTAACCACTTACCATCGATAGACTCTATGCTCGTTTGCTACTTCAATCAGATAGAAAAAATATATAGCCTGTGTCACTCTTTAAACAAAAACAAATCCAACGACACATCATATGATAAAATCTGTAAAACAATTTTGGAAGTACAGCATGCCAAAGAATAAGACATACACGCATACATACGCTCAAAAAAACTCCTCAGGCAATCAAGTTAAAAACAATAACTACGAGTTTGTACAACATACTTACAAGTTATTATATCTACTTACCAGCATAGCTTAAGAAGACGCGTCGCTGAATTGCCAATGAAATGCCCGAAGACCTTGCGATGTCGGAACTCGAAGCTCACAAGCTCATGTACGGCGTCAACTTACAAATTAAATACCTTACATAGCATTCTGTTCATGTCTATCAAGTGAAATACCTTCATATAAGAGCACATGTACTAATGATCTGGAAGGATATCTCTTATTATATTCCTTATCTTAGACTTTTTCAGGAAAGATATCTTAGATAAGATATCTTATCTTAGACTATTATAGATAAAGAAATAAAAATAAGTAATTCTGAAATCATTAAACATTCAACGAAAACTTTTAACATTTATATTCTTTACAAGTTAAATTTCAAGATACGAATGTTAATGTAATTATTTTAGTTATCAGCCGCGTCTTATTTCTACCTCTCTAGTTTGGGTTTGGTACAACTTTGTTTGTTATAATGTTGCAAAGGAATCTAAAATTCACTAGTTTCATGTTTAATATGGCTCTAGAAAATCTCTATACAAGACTGAACTGTTAACTGGGGTTGCAAAAATGGCCACAAATTCTAGATTTATACATTAACGTGTATTTGCAACAACTAAATCTTAAAATAATTTTAAACGGTGCACAAATACACTTTATTTTATCCTTTAAAACTCATCAAAAAAGCAAATAATTATCACAATTCTTTTGGGTCTCGAATGTTACGTCTATAGATAGAAGTTATTTCGGTCACTATCACAAAAGGTTTCTTAAACTATATTAAAGGAAAATTAAAAGACAAAAAATAGTTTAAATTCCAAATGTTTATTCGACATCGTAATTTACGCACTCCATTTAAATACCAAATTGTAACAAAATGTTGATATTGAGCACGATCCACAAGTAACATCGCTAAAATCATCGTTAATTGTATTGTTATTAAAATAAGCTTCGGCACAATTCAGTTCATCAATATAAAATTAGTATAATTAGATTACCACCAAATATATAGCGAGTAATGATGGGAATTGTTCAAGCAAACCAGTGATGAGTACCAGTATGAGTAACATCAGATTCTCTATCAGAAATAAAAATTTGCGTCAACATAAAACAAATGCTTAATTTTTCCCATTGTACTGCACATCACGTCGACGAACAAGTTTGAAATGTAAATTATTATATATGTAAACCAAGACAAAGGTAGGAAAATGCAGAGTTTAGAACACTTAGTCTCTCTAATGGAGTTTTATTGAATATCCGATTACGTATTAATTGCACAGATATCTCGTACCACTCAATTTCATTGTGCGAGTCCTCTGGATCTCAATCTTATAATGACAACAAATAACAACTAAAAATTTGAGTACATCATTATATTATAAAGGTTACGTTATTACGGTACGGTATTTACGTACCACTAAAATTGTACCATATGAAGGAAATCCTTGTCCTTGTTTAGTAATGTTACATGAAAAATGTACTTGAGTTGGATGAATTATATATACAACACAAACAATTAAGCAATACAAATTAGATCCAATTCCTCGATGGAAGATTAATATTTTACTTTATAATAGTCAATGGAGAGTCAGTCATTTTCAAAACAACAGCCAAAACCCAACATATCGTTATACACGTAAAAATTACAACCACATCACATGCTCACATTCTTTCAGAATAGTTTTAACACGAATAGACATGAATCCAACCGAAACATTTCAAAAAAATTCTAACCCTTTCACACTAATAGAATTAGAATCTTTTTCCTGCCACGCGGATTTACACCCGTGTGTGATCTAACACACTGCAGTCTCCTCGTGACCTACGTGCATGTGGCACGCATGCAAGAAAAGGAAATGAAACGAAAGGATGCAAGTGATACGTATACGGAGCAGATATACACACAGACACAAACCTGCGTGACAGGAAAGAGCCCTTACACTATAGTTGAATGCATATAAAAGTAACATACAGGTAATAACAAAGTTATTCCATTATATTAGTAGTAATTTATTAGCTAACTTTTATCAATTCCGTACTAACACTTTTGACACCTATCTAATAAACTATAGAAATAATTCTTTAAACAATTCAATTCGTTAATGTAACAGTCACATTTTGTCACAATGTGGATAATTATTCAATATTAAATATTAATCACTCATCGATATTAACTCGATCATTATCAATTCCTGAGAAGATAAAAATTCGGACGAGTACAATTGCAAGCTAAGTGGAGATGAAATATATAGGTAAATATATTGACGTGTTCTATTCAAATATTACAAGCAAACCTTTCTAAAATTTCATTATTTTGTTTTGTTTTTTCAAATTACAGCCTAATCACGAACGCACTGGCCATACACGTAAATGATAAAAATAAAAAATAAATAAGTTACACTTAGCACAGCATTAAGCTGAACATTATAATGCTTTATAGAATCGAAAAAGTTGTGACAGTATCATAATAGTTATGCAACTCACAAACACATCAAAATAAGTGTAAGAATTGATAATTAAATCATAGCAAAGTAAACGAAACTAAATCATAAATGCTCCAAATGGTCCCAAGGTAATGATAGTGGACCAACATATTTTTTTTCCTATCTTACCAAATTCAAAATTACGCGTGAATAAAACAGGTGGTGTAACATAAAAAGGGCACACGTCGATACACACATTTACTTAATTTATATAAACACCGTACGTACATTTTAAGTTAAAAGAAACGGTAGAGTGGGTAGTGCATTCACGGAACTGAGGTCTATTACCCTGTATACCTTTGACTATTTTAAACAGGTAAAAAGTTGATGAATGATAACCCACGAAATTCTGGAACACTATGCAAGACTTAGTGCATGTACTCGTCCATTTGTCGATTTCTATTTAGTTTTCAACATTTACTTATCAAAAACTACTCAAACGAATACACCTTACTTAAATTAATGTTACAAAAATCACAACATATTATGCAATATTTTAAATGATTCGCTACATTCTGCAACACTGTTCGATAAATCATAATTGTTTCATATATGTACACCTAATATGAATCGGACCGATAGTCTTTTTCACATTTCATATTATAATATTCACAATTGTTATATTTACGATTACATTCACAAGAGCCTACTAATCCTTTGTGATATACACAGTGCTCGAATATACCGGAATAAAATAGCAGTAGACGTTGGTATCAAATACTTTTCCAAAACAGAGGACACCGTTGCTTGTAACGTACCTGAGTAAATTGAAACAATAAAAATGACCACATTTGTGACGCGACTCACTGTCACAAGTCATATAAAAGAGATTATTTTGTTTTGCATACCATCTACTGTTACATATTCCCACATTTTCGATCCTATGGGGAGTAGCGCGGTAAAGTGAAGACGTATTTACCAACCGACATAATATTTACAGCCACAACTTGCAATAAGGCTGAGCCTTGCTACTTATTACATACGCACGATTATTAAATTTACTTGACGTTTATATATTTATTTACATACATTTATATAATAATAGTATAATAAACGCTATTTACATGATTATAAGTTAAGTTTAAAAATCACAACTTTGTCCGTTCGTTCACAACAACCTCGACAATGTCAAGTGTGTCCAAATCTCATACAGATATTTCTTGTATTTGCACTCTTTTCTTCATGATCCCTGGAGGAGCGGGTGTGGTGGGGGCAGGAGGAACACGTAGGATTCCAGATCCTCCCGCGGTCATCGACTCTGAATCGCCATTAGACTCAGTTGCAGCATCCACGCAATCTGGCCCCGGACCGAACTTTACCTGCGTAGAACTGTCCACAACGCGAGGCTCGAACGTGCTCGTCCTACCCACAGGGTCCGGCATCCGCCCCTCCACTTTCTGAATATCAGGTTTCTGAGTATCGATACACACAACACTACCTGCCTCTATAGCACTGCCGACACTCACGTCTGGTAACGAACTCCGCGCCGCTCTGTGTTTCTCATCGTAGCAACTATACTCACCGAACGTTGGTTCACCACAATCGGATAACGTCCTCAAGTCGAACTTCGAACCGGATCCGCGCGGAACATGCGCTGACTTACAATCAAAACCGAAGCCTTTTCCGTCGAAAGCGCGCACCTCATAATCTAATTTACCATCGTAATTATCAGACGAGGACGAGCTTCCAGCCTCAGCGAGATCGTCCTTGTGACGGCGCGGACGCGAGCCTCGCTGGTGGTATATGCCGGCGAATATGAGAACGTTGAGGAGCAGCAGGAAGCAGCCGACAGCGATAGTAACCGTCAACGCGGCGGTGTATGACTGGTAGTGAGAGGAGGCGAGGCGACGGAGCAAGGCGTCGTCGTTCTGGACGGGCGTCGCAGACGCGTTGGGTGGGCACTCGGTGGAGGGCGGCGGCGCGGGCGGCGGCGCAGGTGAGGAACGCGGCGCCGGTGTGGCGCGCGCGCCACCGCCCGCTGTGCCCGCCACGTGTGGCACGTGCGCACGCGAGCTAGACTGCGGCCGCACCACACCTATGTTCAACGTTGCTATTTACATTTACAGCGGAATAACGGACCACCTGTGACGTTTAAATTTTTTTTTTTATAGTATG
>MOOZ01000425.1:327793-340316 GCA_002930495.1 Cecropterus lyciades | reverse complement strand
TAAAATTAATTAAATA
Organism: Cecropterus lyciades; assembly: GCA_002930495.1. Classification (NCBI taxonomy): domain Eukaryota; kingdom Metazoa; phylum Arthropoda; class Insecta; order Lepidoptera; family Hesperiidae; genus Cecropterus; species Cecropterus lyciades. Next base: position 340,300 of record MOOZ01000425.1, on the reverse strand, counting down.
TCATATAAATGATACATATGTACATACCTACTAATCAACACTGTACTGTCCTGTGTACTATACTAATTACTATTTACGAGAAACTACGATGTCAATAATTATTTGTGTGTTACACATAGTTTCTGAAAAACACTCGTGTAAGATATACATAAAATGGTACGAAATAAAGTATTGTACACACAGAAAATAAAGTTTCATAAAACTGCAGTCACGTATTTAATGAAAAGTCACTGGTCACTAACATACGCCTACGTGTAAACAACACATACACACATAAAATAGGACTATATAAATACTTAGATTGTTATATATACTTAGTTGTATATCCTGTAGTGATAAAATTACTTATTATGAACCAAATAATTCATTTTTCTTTTCTTTTACAATAATTTGTATAATGTGTCTATTAACTGTGTTTTAAAATTGGTTAATTTTAACATCATCGTATAAGTCATGTCGATTAATTAATTATAATAATTAAACTATATCTTAAAATGGAAATTACTAAACAAATATCAAAAAGACTTTCATCTACATAGATCATCTTATAGGGATTGAAATAAATGATTGAACTCAACTAAGTACCTGGACATTCTGTATAAAAATTGAAAACACATGCACGCGAGTTATCATAAATATGATTATTTAAGTTAAATTTAATGTAAAAGAAAACAATTGATACACAAAACCTTGCACACTGAAGCAAACACACGTAAAAACAAACATTCATACATATATTACACACACCCGCGCGAGCCTGAGTGCTTACACACAGTCCACTAATACAAATGCATATAAGATTATGTTATGCTATGTACTAATTAAAGTAGTTAATATTACCTTACCTACTTTCCTTAGTAACACAATGTATAGTTTTACATTGTTTCCCCTGGTGATTAGCGAGGAATATACAAGGGCCCGCGCGGACCTTGTTTCTTTTTTTTTGTGCTTGGTTATTTTGGAAGTCGGTTAGACTTCCAAAAAGGAGGAGGTAATTCAACTGTATTTTTTTATGTTTAATACATCGAAAATTGTAGATAAGATGAACCGATTCTCACATTTTTTTTAACAAATTTTATTTACCTCGAGAGTGGCGTCACGCACGCTGAGCGGGTTCTGTACTGGCTTGTCCCAATCGGTGTATTCGTTCTTCAAAGTGGAATAAATTTCGTTGAGATGATAGTAATAGGCGTTGCGGACGAAGGTGCGCAAAATGCGATCCCGTCGACTCTCATTGAAACCGAACTCCAAGTCTTGAGCATTGAATTCCAAGTAAGATTCTGCAAGTAATGGCATGTCATTCATTTGCATAAATTTATGAGCTCCTACTGCCGCATTCACATTTATTTAATTAAAAAATACGGTGTTCTGCTAAATGTCTCCACGTTTTTTGCCTCGTCGCCCCGCAGTAAACGCGAATATTTTAATATTTCAAAAAGGAAATTACTCGACACGTTTTTGTGACGTACCTATTATGAAAATTGTATAGCTTCTAGATGCTTAATTGATTACAAGATAATCTTGGGTAATTCATTCTATCATTTTTAAATCATTAGCAAAGATGTAATATTCTTACGAGAAGATGGACCCGCTTTGAAATAATGAAATTTTGCATTTAGTTTTACCGAGTTTTATGAGGGCAGTAACGTTAAATATGAATATATATATTTTGACTGCAAACTTTATAAATCTACTGAGCAACGACGATATTTCAATAACGAGAATCTTATAACACATTCTACTATGCTGTTTTAATACAGAACGATATACTGGAAGTATTTTCAATGACTATTAAACACTGTAATAGGACTTCCTAGTCCTATTACTGTTTTTAATAGTCATTGAAAACTACATGGGTGATCTGCATAATAAGGAACACATGAGAATATTTTCTATTTGAAACAAAAGATGAAATACCCCCCATATTTTATGAAAATCGCCACCGTCACCATTTGCCGTCGCCTTAAAAACGTGAACGCTTCGTTATTAATTTCACTACTAGCTGAGCCCCGCGATTATACCCGCGTTTAAAAAATGTAACTTACATCGTTATATATACGTTTTAGTTTTTTGTGCGGAACCCTAATTACATTTTCTAAAATAGAAGTAGCCTAAGTTACGCATCATGACATCAGCTATCCAACATTGAAGGTCCCGTTAAAATTCTTTCTTTTGATATTACAGACAGACATTTCAATTTTATTTATATGTATAGAGTATAAATGTATAGATTAATGAAATATATTCAATGACGCTAAATAGATAACGTTTTTTACAGTTACATCCCCACACTACTAGACTAGGATATTTCCATTAACGTAAGCGTCCTGGACATATACAAAACTAAGAAAAGAAATTGAATTTCATCATTTAGATATGTGTCTGATCGGGGATCGAACCCGGATACCCACTATATCAGACCGATATGGTGATCGCTCCGTCACACGGTTTAATATTATATATTCTGTGATAATTTTGTGGCATAAACGAGTCGCCTATTTGTTTGCGTAGCCGTAAGTCATATAATACTTTGAATCCTTTCGCATTAGAGCTCACCGATCACTGATACCGTTATTATCGTAAAATAAGTACCTCGCTCCCAATCTACGGCAGTCCCAAAGTTAACGGTCTTGTAAAGATTAGATAGTATCTAATCTTCTCGCGGAAAATTACATTGTAGCGATGGGTAGTTTGTTGAAACGAACCCTAGCTGACTTGATGACCCGTTTAAGTAATGGACGTAGACGAGTTATATTATCTTTTTATACTTATAACTTCTGTCTTAGGTGAATGCAGATTTTGGCAGAGAATCGGTTAAAATGTTGACATGTTCGCTTTGGACAAATATTTTTTCATCTTGCGAACTGTTGGTAACTTACCTTGTAAGAACTTTACACTTTAAATATAATTTGATTAACTTAGTAAAGACTAAACAGAGCAATAGTAAACAAAAAAGATAGATTAAAATTAAGTAAGTAATGTTAGATGGCAGTGAAACGATGATGGGTTATTGTTACATGTCAAGTGCATGCATATTCTTGTGACCTTACCTCTCATGCACATACAACATCTTTCAAAGAGACCATAAGTTCTACCTACATGTCATCGCAGAGTTCTAAAAACTGAATTGGAAACTGAGGACTTTCCTAAACGGTGATATTTGACGTTTGCAAAAATATATTTATAAGCTATAATTTAAATACATATATCGAATAATACATAATTACCAGTTGTAGTAAGGCCAAAGAGCAGTTCCCGATGCGAGAAGTCTGCGAGCTCGTGTCCCGCGGCGGACGCCACGGCGGCGGCGCCCGCGCCCAACCGCGAACTATCCGTGGGCGGCGGTGCCTGCAACACCTCGCGCGATCAACGAGCATTCATTACGTACACCAATAGGTTCCTATAAGTCCATTAATAGAAAAGCCTGCCCAAAACAAGAAGTTTTCCGAAGTTCTTCGTGCATTATGACGGTAATAGATAAATGATCGCAAAATAGACTATTCTGTCAATGTCCTAGAATAAATCTACATTAAAAGAACGATTATGGGTATTAAAGACCAAAGCCACGCGACAAATTAAAGTAGTTTTGGTGTTAAGTGGTAAATCTATAAAATTCTGTTTTCACATAGTATTGGAGTTCTACTTAACACTAACACCTTGACGATTGAAATCTATAGAAAGATAACAACGGCACTAATTTTACGTTCTCGGATAGTTCATCTTCATTTTATTCAAAAAAGAATAAGTAGATAAATTACCTTATTTTTACTTGAAAATTTCCACAATCTACGAACAATATAAGTTTAAAGAAAACTTACAAAGTGATTGCTATGACTGACAAACTGAGGAAGGATTTAAATAGTATGATAGTAAAAAACTTACCGAAGACGGAGTGACTATGACGGTGCCATCAACGAAGGGTGCAAATCCAGGCAGGAATCGCGGCGTTCCGATCCGCACGGCGAGCAGTTCAACAAGCGGCTTGTTACGCAAGCACGGTGCTAAGTCATCTTCTAACAAATCCCCGTGGCACCCGGTCTGCTCCGCTACCTGTAAAAAAATGCATACTATAGATGGAAGAATATAAAATGAAATGTCTTACGGTATCTTACTTAGGCCTACGAGGGCACTTACAAATTATCAGTTACAATATTTTATACACATACCTCCTTTGTTTTTAATGCCCAACACTCACGCTTGCAGCCCAAAGCGAACGGCGTTTGAAACAAAAATTCGTGGTCCACAGGAACGTGTTAACGTGGACGTACATGGAAGGTTTATGTGTACAGTGCCTCCATTACTTTCCGGTAAACAGTCCGACTTAACCTTGCCCTATACAGCATACACGATTAACATAACGCTACGCTGCCATTCATATTAATGACAATGACCATCCAGTAATCGAATCTGAATTATTTACCTATGCTTAAAAGGTATATGACGGCTCTTTGTATTGTTTAAAAATAATACATTTTATTGTAACTTCTATTTTTGGCACAGTAAAGTAATAGTGATATGTCTACTATTATATTCATTACTTATGTTTAAGCGATGAAATAACTTGAAATAAAATTACACAGAAAATAATGTTTACTCTCTAGTAATAGTTGAGCTTTAGTTGAGTTAACCATAGTTTAAAATGTGTTAAAGTTACGGTGAGCTGCGGCTTACATAAGTCTTGCCTCGCCGCGCTTATCTAAACTTAAACCTAACACTAAATACTCGAAAACGATGACGTACTTAGTTATGTTTAATTTCGTAAGTAGTTTTCAAGTAGTCTTTGTTTGAATGAACTTACTCTGTATGCGGAGTCGGTGAACGGGTGAGTGTAAGTGCCTTTGGCTTATCTCTTCTTGTGTTCGAGATATAAGTTAAACGTGAACAATCACATATTCAGATTTGTCAAAACGTTTTCGTTTATTATGTATCTCTCATTTCTTTAAACCTTAGCAAATAGGTTTACGTATTGCAATTAGTGTTTTGTTACAGAGCAAGATGTAACAGTGCAGTATGACTTATTATATAGATATGTAACTATGTTGTAACCATTGTATTATTGTACGAATTAATCGATGCATTGCACTCACTGTAGGTAAATCTAACATCAACCCCAATGTAATATGATTGATATCCCACTCGACGTCAGATATAAATTAATAACGGAACTAAGGTTACTTGAAGGTGGTAGAACTCTTTCTGGTTCGACTCCGGAAGCACCACCGTCACACTTATTTGTACCTAATAACAGCAATATAATGCGCTGTTGTGTTATGGTCTAAAGGGTAAGGGAGACATACTTTTCCGAGGTTTCTATCTTAGTCCTCAGGGGTAGCACCGCATCTGTGGCTAACCTTAGGTGAGACTTTGGATCTTACATGGGCGGCAGTAGCCACTTACCATCAGATGGGCTGCATGCTCGTTTGCTACTTCCATACTAAAAAAAACTAGTAAAAAGCTTCACATACGAACAATGAATCATATTTAACTTACTGTTAGTACATAAGAGAGCACATTAAGTCCGAGTATAATAGGAATAAATATAAAGATAAAATTGCTTGCAAGTTTACGTCGAGCATTTGCATTTTCATTAAACGTTATCGGAGCATAAGCCAGAATACGAACCACCGCCGAATGGATCGTAAAAGAGTACGAAATAACAAAAGAGGTCGACAAAGACAAAGTTTACTAAAATGATTTCGAGCAACTCGTTTTGAACTGGCACTCAATATGCCGTTAATTTGCCTCTACCTACCTTTCTTTTTACTGTCAGTGGTTCCCTCTGCAAAGCCCATGAGCTTAGACCCGATCCGCTTAACAAGATGACGCGCCTCAGTAGTTCTGAAACAAATAACCTAATTTCATTTACTTCTTCGATGGAGCAACGCTAAGATGGTAAAAGGTACAATCTCGTTGGGAAATGTTTACTTTGCATTTTTACATTTACTGATTTTTACTTCTTATGGAATAGTTCTTCTGATCTATAAAACGTAAAAAAAAATCTAGTAATTTAATCAGGTATTAAACAATAAATGTAAAACCGAAAGGTGACAGAACGAGTATAATAATACCGTTAACAGCAATTTTTACAATTCGGTGGAAATGAAACTTTCATATGAGACGACCACTTTAGTTCTCGGAGAAGCAACGCATCTATCATTGATTTCATATAGGACTCTTGTTCTATTTACTAACTCACAAAGATCCATGGGAGGTTGTGAAAATTGACCATCAGATGAACTACATACTCGTTACCTACTTGAATCTTATAAAAAAAAAGACTAATTATTAAATTCAGTCTGAGAGAGCGATGTCTTAATGCATTCAAAATATGGCCATTATAATCTCATTACGCAGACATCTAAGTGAGCGAAATGTGAAAATATAACGAAATCTGGCCGAGAACGGTCTAATTACGAACAAAAGATGGCCCATGCGTCACTGTGAAAGGATAGTGGTAGCCACAGCTTGTCTTTATACAATGGCGATTGTAATAGAGTACCGTGATATATTACACAATTTCGTAGCAGTTCTCAAATTCTGACGAAATTAGTAGTAATAACATTTTGTTTTACAGTGAAGGTTCGCGTTTGCGTAATTAGTAAATTTAACAAGGTTGTGGTTTTTGGTAATCAAGAACGCATCTTGCAGTAGCAGTTAATTGGTAGAAATGGTTATGTAAAGAAAAACCGTTAACCTCCCTCCATGCAGCTTTTTCTCTCGTTATGCCTCTTTTACCTATTTAAATCACCTTATAATTATCGATATCGTTATACATTCGGGTAAACATTTACACTCACACTCGTGTGCGAGTATGGACATTCGGCTGACGAGCATCGTACACGGCCAATTGTATAGGCCTAATACCAAACTTCTGGCAATTCCCTCAAAACTCACTTTTGTTTTAAATCATACATCACTCATATTATCTTTTTGGTGAAAATTTGCAATTGATATTTAGAAACTTCTTTCGTAACGTATTATTTTTACGTATTAATTCTATGTTAAAATCTTCAAACCTCTTGCAACAGGAGACACTGCAAGGAAGTTGGCCAGGGCTGCTCCCGTCCCGTGACCCATGAGCGTGACTTTCTCAGGATTGCCCCCAAAGGCCGGAAGATTCTCTCGCAACCAGTGCAAACCCGCCACCAAATCCATAAGCCCGAAGTTACCCTGCGCTGAACCCTTAGCACCAGTCTTTAAAAAACCTGCGACAAAAACATTTTTAACATTAAAACAGAGTTTTTTATAATAATAAAACTACTGCTCTCAAAAAATGTATCACGGCACTGAATTTTACACGGGTTGTTACTGAAAATAATAAACCAACTAGAATAGTTTCTGCTTTATCGTGATATCCAGAATGTATCTCTTTTAAGCGGGTCACGGACAAATTTTTACTACTGGCACTAAAGTTTAAATATCGTATCTCTCGTATTATGTTTGATTTTTAACTCCAAAATATCAATATTCATCAAACCGAGCGTATGTAGCGCTAAGGATATTAGTATAGAGCGGATGTGGTATTCCTGTAACATTATGTAAAAGATACATCTAGATATGTAAATATGTACTAAAAATTACAACAACAAGTACACTTTAATTGCCTGGTTAAAATATTACAAAATGGTAAAAAATCGCTAAAATAAAGCTACGCTCGGAATATTATGTTTTGCTCGTTCAAACAATTTTACGAGACGAGTAATATCTTAACGTGCACATTATTAACACAAACATTAAATTTACATTAAAGTAGAAGTACACATGAAAGTGCCTAAACATATGAATTTAAAATGTTTAATGTGTAAGAGATTGAATTTAAAACACACGTACGCAAATATATTTCGTATGTGCAGTTAACGCCTTCTGATAAAGCTGGACCCAGAAGTGAGTAAGTACACGGTGAAATATAGCGATAAGTTAAAGAACCAGTAGGGACCGAAAGTTACCACCGCCACACCCATTTAGCGTGACGCAGTTCTTGCGTTTCAAAGGAACCAGCTAACTCACTTTCGACCTTATGAAGTAACCATCTCCTTCCTCAGGAGAAACAACTCATCTCCGATAGACATCAGATGTAATCCCTGCATTATATATAAAGGTGCTTACAGACGTCCATGAGCGGCAGTGATCACTTATCATTAGATAGACAAGCTCGTTTGATACCCCAATGTAAAAATAAGAACTTACCGAGAACACCTAATCTAAAGTTGATAGTGACTACGATGATGTTCCCATGCGCAGCGAGCGTGGTGCCATCGTACGCGTTGCCCGAGCTCCACTCGTAGGACTCGCCGTGCACGAACACCAAGCAGGGCAACCCGCCTTCGTTCTCGCCTTGCACATGCAAATGATAACACGTTTTCAAAACTGAACGAAATTATATCTGCTTTTATTTGAAGGAGGTACTGACAAAAGTCACTTAATGCCAACAAAAACGAAAGAAAAAATTAAAAAAGTTCAATTTTTCAAGTTCAAACCTATATTTCGATTAAATATACATGGAAGAACGTGCTAATATTATTAATTAAAAATATAAATAAAATTGTTACTAATACTAAATAAGTAAATCTAAGAACATACACTAAAGGAATACATGTCTCAGTGACGGAATACCTGTTAATAAATAACATTGATAAACTTTACTATATTAGAAAAAAATATACAAAACTAAGTTATTTAGTGCGTGGTGTTGGGTTTAATAAGAGCATGGATATGCGAAGACATTTTTGAGAGTGTCAGATTTAAAAGCAATTGAATTAAAATTTACAGAAATTTAATTTAATTCAGTCAAAAAAACCATAATATGAAGATTAATATGGTTTCAATTACAATATAAATTCCTTCTTTTAGTAGTTTACAGCATCACTAAGATTCTGTTAAGAAACATCCAGTTGATTATTTTTAGCCTAAAGCTATTTTGTTTAACTATCTAGTACTTGAAAAACATAGAACTCAAAATTAAAAATACGTAGGTACTCGTAGAACAAAAGCTTGTAAACCGTCTTATTCTCATACTAAGTATTAAATCTTCACAACATCATCGCTGAGACGTCATGTGATGTTCTGTGGAAGCAGACTACCTCAGCCTCACTTCCGCACTGCTTGCAGGGGGCCAACTGCACTGCAATGCACTACGGAATTGAAGCCTTGACAGCCATTACTATTTCTTCTTTCTTCTTTCTTTCTTCTTAATTTACATCAACGTTAACCTTCTTTATTTTATATTATCACGGAACCACTTAATTATACATTATATATTACTACGGTCAATCATGTAGTCATACAATGTTGACTTTACAAAAATCGTATACCAGTCACTTCGTCCACAGCAAATTCAATATAATTTACTTGATTGGTGTAGTTAACTATAGAGAGTATAGATAGTAGAGATAATTCTTCTAAGTCATATCACAGTTGTACGTATCCTTAATGCAATCTAATTTATAATAAGCTCGTCTATACAAAATGAAAACTTTCGCAGGATATAGCGGGAGCATAGCGATGCATATTTGAAGAGCGGCTTATTTAACGGACAGTGAATTAGCGGCGAAATGGCGTGAATAAATTATGAATAAGCCGTTGGCAAGGATTAACGGGCGCCACGAGACCTCGCCGCGAATCACTGTTCTAACAGACAAAGGCCCATTACGATATTATTGTTTCATTCCAGACATCAGATGCTGCCATAATAAGAAAAGCAATAAATTGTACCAGAACCGAGTTCAACGTACTTTGGATTAAGTTGATAGAGCTCATCACAAGAAAATTCGCTTTCACAGCACAGTGAAATATAGGGATAATCAAAACTCATCAACCTCAAAGGAAAGTAACTTTATGAATATTTTGGTTAGATTTTGAAGATTTATTTGTCAACTACAGGAATAAATTTATTCTAAATAGATAATACAGATATTTACCTTAAAATTACTCCAATTTTTTTTTTCATTTATATAGCACTTTCCTACTTTTACTTTGTTTACGTAAACATTAAGCAAATTATTCCGTGACAACTCTGTGCAATCATTTTAAATCTAATAGAAATATAGCATACTATTTCTATATAATGGGAAACACCTACCGTTAACAGGTACATAAAGGTTAACGTAGAGACAGTCTTCGCTCTGGTTTGTGAGCATTGGCAACAGGCGTTCGAGCTGTCGGATGCGAGCGCGCGGGTGCAGGAGCAGCGCGTCGTCAGGCGGCGAGGCGGCGGGCGGCACCTGCGGGCACGCGGGGCCCGGCGTGTCCGCCAGCCGCGGCATGCGCCACTGCGATGGCGTCACCGGTGGCATATATCTGTCATAATTGTAATATGTATTAGTTTTATATTTTTTCTTGTAAAATATCAATTGCCGCGTTGAGGTTAAGAGCGACTCGTATTCCGTACCGGCAAACGACAAGACGTTCTTTTTGCCGTCATGCACGCTCACCACACTCTACTCCATTATGTTGTATGCGCGTATGCTTTACTGTTTTACGGTGTGAGTGTGAACTGGTGTTTTTACTAACAAAATCCTGATTTATTATTTATTTTACAGCATATCTAGTTTTATTGACATTCTTTATGTTACATTTGACACAAATAGGATGTTTGATCTACAACATTTAAGCACAATTATTTAGAAAATCCTTATACTTAAATGATATTATAAAACAGCACCCACCTAAGACTTCCCAGAGGAGGCGTAGCGTACGGAACGCCGAGGTAGGCCTCAACTTGAGGGTGCGAATGGACGACGATCCCGCGCAGCGGCCCGTACTTGGTGCGCACGACGCGCGTGCTGTATTTGTGCGTGGAGAGCGCGGCTGCGCAGCAGACGAGCCACGCGTAGAGCGCGGCGCGGTCCGCGCGCATCACGCGCGCGACGCAGATGCGGGCGCGGGCGACGCGCCGCAGGCTCCGCGCGCGCCCCTGCGCATCACGCGGCCCGTCGCGCTGCGCTCGCGCACCGCCACCGCCCGCTCATCCCGATACACGTTTCACGCGCGCTCGTGGCCACTGCCGTTGCCGTACATTCAGATTATTTGTGCTTTAATTGTAATATTTTTTACACTACCTGTTACAGTTATAATAAACACGACTTTAAACCTAGGAAATAATGTATCTAAATTGCTAATCTATTCGAATATAAATTAATACAAGTAGAAAAATAAATAAAATATATGACTTATTTTTATCTACTTACCCAAATCATGTTTTTGTAGTTTTGCAAAATGGTTCTGCCGAGCCAACCATTGGTTTAACCTAAAACAAAAAAATACTTTCTTAATTACCAAACTAAGAGATTCTCTTGAAAATTTCCATAATAATTTCCATTTTAATCAAATATCAGCAGTGTAAGCTCGACGTTGGACAATGGAGTAGGTAACGGAAAATGTTTACCTTAACAAACCTAACCCGACGTTCGTATAATTTAATGGAACACAAACACGACAACAACGTCGCAATTTTAAACGAAATTTGCCAGTTACGGTGCGAGCTCTGAGAAAACTGCCTGCGCGATTCAAGTACGATTTCACTAAATTATATTAAGTTGATATTCAATCCGATTAAACTTTATTTAAACATCTCTCCTCACGGATCTTGATGGATTTGGGTCACCAAGTAACGACTCGCTGCCAATCTTAATGTTGATCAACAAATTTTCAAGGATTTATGCGTGGTTAATAATAAAGTTTTGCATCCATAAAGGAGTTTTATTAACTGAGCCAATAAGTAAACCGTCTGATGGTAATTTATGCAAATACTTTACCAATAAGATTTTCCACAGAAGTAAAAAGATCTATTTTTATAAACATGGATTACTTACTGCTATAAGCTGCTAAGATGGTATTTACAACGGTGTAATATAAGAAGCAATATTACGGTATGTTTTAACTGTATGGAACCTAAAACACTCAAAAACTCATTCAAAATAGACACGTACAACCTTTTACGTTATTGTTTAATTTTTACCACAATATGCCTTTTGTATGAAATTTATCTACTAAAAAAACAAAGGAAGATACGGTTGTAAAAGTAATATAATTTACAATTATGTATTGCTAAAGTTTCAGCAGAATGTACGTTAAAATTTGTGTTCAATATGCAGTTTCGTTTCATATGATATTGCGTTCGATATGCATTTTGTTTCGAGTTTGTTCAAGGTTCTAATAACATTTTTGTTTGCAAATAGCGCGTTGTGTGCTTTTTGATGGACTTATTTATTTTTATAAAGCAAAACTTGCTGTATAAAATAGCTTGCTTTGCTTTTTTCTCAAATGCAAAAGAAAAATTTCAAACATATCATTTTATAACCAAACTACAGTAGATAGAATTTATTTTTTATTTTCTGGTTCACAGAAGTTTATCATGAATAATACAAATATGTTCAAATTGTTTTCTTTTGTATCCCGACTCTATTTACTCGTTTTTTAATTACATGCATGTTGTATTCATAATAAATTTAAAATTATTTCTGATACTGTTTTCCGTACTAAAATACAACGGGAGGAAACTGAATTATA
>MOOZ01000425.1:246414-262625 GCA_002930495.1 Cecropterus lyciades | reverse complement strand
GCCGTCCTCAGCGCAGCGTGGGGGACTCCGGGATCTCCAACGGAACGCAACCGGAGTCCTCCGAGCGCGATGCCCCTTACGGGCTCTTCCCGGTAAGCAATTGCAGTCACCGTACCTTCACATGTTCCCGAGGTCGCTTGGCTGGCTCGAGCTCCCTCTCTTGCCACCCGCAACCTCAGAAGCCCCCTTTTAGTCGCCTCTTACGATAAGCAGGGGATACCGTAGCCCTATTCTGGTCCCGGAACTACAGGGACAACGTATAGTATACTAACAAAACAAGTCATAAAACGCTTCAAACAAATATTAATTAAAAAGTGAAGGTTACAAAACAAATTAGTCTTACAACAACAGCTCCGAATAAAATAAATAATTAACTGAAAAAGGAAAAACCAGTACCAGAATGTATGATAGAAAAGTATTATAAAACACACGCTTTCTACACTCATAGCCCCACACTAAGATTTTCTCCTGTGTCGTGGGTGCCATGTGTGTCCATGGCACCCACGACACACAAAGACGAATATACAAACACCCAGACCCAGAACAGAAACTTAAACTCATCATTCAGATTTCTGTCTGGCCGGGGATCGAACCCGGGACCCACTGCGTGTCAGACCGGAATGATGATCGCTCCACCACACGGGTCACCGAATTAATTATTATTATATAATTATTATATAACATTAAAATAAAATGTTAATATTCAAAGGTTTAATATTAAAAGCGTTACACACAGCGACAGGTGTAATGCCAGGAGTTTGCTGTTATTTTTCTTTGTGTAAGCCCTATTTAGCTAACCAAACTGTAATAAAATGAAACACATACATAAATAGTCTTAAAACCTCTAACATCATATATTAGACGTCACAATACGAATGAAATTATTTAATACCACGAAGCTAAGCCCTTTACCTTATTACTGATCAATGAACGAGTTGTAGGTTTTCCTCAAGTTAATTAACAAAAGGTTGATGTTGTAGGATTTACAGACAATCCTTAAAGTGTAATGTTAATTTAAGAACATCGTGAACAATTTTCATAAATACAGAATAAACAAATTTGACTAAATAATTATTGCGATGTTTCTTATTGAAAATAGATAAATAATAATTATAATACCTATAATTTCCTACCAATCCTAGTCCAGTGTGGCGAATTCTACTTAAAATTATAAAGAACACAATAACAAACATAGAATAAGTTTTGAACGTATTTTTAAAATTTGCATTCAACACAAATATTTCAACATTTCGTGACAAACAGCGTTGAAATAGCCGCTTAAATAAATTTCAAATATCCAATTCAGTACTCTTTCGGCGTCACGTATGTGCGATCGGAATTCTCGAGATCTAACATCTGGTTCGACCAGATGTTGCCCTACTGTGCTGAAATTTTACTCCCAAATAAAACTTATATAACTGTAACCCATATATGTCCCCTTGACGGACACTAATCTCTTTTCGTAGCTGTCCCTTAATCATTTTCTACATTTTAGTTCTAATGTAAGTTAAAATAGGGAACGAAAAGGATTTGTAGACTAAAAACTAGTACCCAATTTAGCTGAGGGTAACTATTTAGTGACCATTCAGTATAAGTACGTAAACCAACGTATAATTATAGTTTTGCTAAAAAATCAAAGCACACACTTAAAAGCTCAGACACTAAGTCATATTACAAAATATTTTGTATTCACTTCTTTCCACGCGTCCATACATCAATCTTACGTCTTTCATTTTTAAACATAGGCCTCTCTTGATTCGCATTTTTGCCTAACACCACCACGCCTGGCATGCCTGTTGGTGACCGCAGTAGGTGATGATAATATACAGATGCTACCGCTCATCACTTGTATCTTGTCCCTTAGGCGCCTCATACGACATCCTCGCGAAAACAGTTAGTGGTGTTTTGTAATCGACTTTCCAAAGGAAAGAGGTTATCTATTTGTCTATTTTTGTATATTTTTTTAACCAACACTACTCGGCACTTTTACTTCACATATAAATACGATGATTAAAATACAATAAAATTTTCATATTTTAAACTGACATCAAAAAGAAGGAGGTGGTCAATTCGGTAGGTAAATTTTTATGATAATGAATATCGGATAAGAATGATTTAAACAATAAATACTCGTATATTGCGAATCAAAGAATGTTTACCAAAATAACATTTTCCTCTACTATACTATACGTTTGGTACGTATTACATGAAATCGAAAATACCAATCGAATTATATTATTCTGCTTTTGATATCAATACAAAGAGGACTACAAAGAATTTTCTTTATATAGAAGTCCGCTTTTTAATTTATCTTTGTATGTTGAATAGCCCGAAGCATGCAGTGTAACAGGGAGAGTTGAACACGCTAGGCAGCGTAGTCTTAGGACTCTCTATAAACATAAATATTCAAAACGCATTAGCTTTAGACATTCCTGGTTATTTCCATTTTAATAAATAATTAGTATTTCGATATTTCTTGTTTTGTTTTATTGACAATAAACTTAACAAATATCACACTAAAACAGTAGTGTCGATAGACAAGTAGGGTAAAATTCTTAAATGACTAAGTATTCCGGGACGTTAGTAAGCATAGCTATAATTTTCTCGCCATTCTGATATTATTATTCGATTTTTTTTAAAAAAACATCACCATTATAACATAACAAGAATAAAATAGACATTTGTTGAACTACTAGTAATACAATAATAATAGTAATTAATAGGTATTTGAGTATTTAAGTTACCTGCATACAAAGGTATATAAATAAATACCAACGTGTAACCACCTAAAAATTTCGAATCTTAACTAAACTATCAATTCCTATATGAGACGAAAATATAAATCCGAGAAAAGTTGTAAATCGTGGAAAATATCCTAAATGTAGACCTGCAAAGTTATTCTTCATTATTGCACTATGTTACAAATGTCCATGGGTATATTCTTTCATTGACTACTAACACAAAAAGATAAACTGGCATAATCAATATTGAGAAATCCAGATCCAATGAGATTGCTACAGACTAAGATCTAGTTTTCTGTTTGGAAAAATGAAATTTGTTGATAGAAACTCACTTGTAATTTAATACTTCATTTATCATACGCCTTCAACAATTTCTTCAATATTATTACAAAAGTTATTTAATATCCCGTTCTAATATTATCAACGGCCTAAAACAACTGAAATCTCATTATAGAAAAGTATATAAAAGGTGTTTCGGCCGATGACAAAAAATAATATTTATAACTTTCGTTTTTACTGCCCTCGTATAAAATTTTCTTCTCTCTTCTTGTATTACATTCCAAACAAGTTGATACCCATATTCAACTCAAATATGGGTATTCAATACATGGGTATTCAATACATCTAAAAGAGAAATGTTAGATTCCCTTCATGTAAATAATATAAGCCCGCTTTGTTTTGCTTTACCTGTTGGTTTAAAGTGAAGTATTTTAATTACCGTAACATATTGTAGATTCTCTAATTCTAATAAAACCACAAACTTACTAGTAATTAATACAATAAATGCTACTGTAGATTGACGAATATAAGATATTATTATATTCCTACACATTTAATTTATATAATTACACATTTTATTCTAATAATTATTTAAATTAATTTCAAATTTTGCAAAGTACCAAATAAAAATATCATGGGTTTTATATATTTTTTAATTTGTCTTAGAAAAATAGTAAGATTATAACGTTTGTGTACGACATTCTTTGTATCTTTTGCAAACACTAGTTGGCTTCTCTACACTGGAATTGTGTAATATTTTCTTTTTTTACAGCGAGCAGAGAAAAGAAGCCACAAGGAGCTGAGTCGGGCTGTGGGGAGGTTGACTCTAACCCTCGACCTCAGTGCATAGTGTGTAAAGTCCTTATTCTTAGAAAACCGTGCGAGGCTGTCGTGATTCAGTAAAAAAATCGGCCAAGTGCGAGTCAGACTCGCGCACGAAAAATTCCGTACTATCATCTATAAAAAATAGCAATAAAAATCACGTTTGTTGTATGGGAGCCCCCTTAAATATTTATTTTATTCTGTTTTTAGTATTTTTTGTTTGAACGGCAACAGCAATACATCATCTGTGAAAATTTCAACAGTCTACCTATCACGTTTCATGAAATACAGCCTGGTGACAGACAGATGGACATAGTCTTATTAATAGAGCTCCGTTTTTACAATTTGTTTACGGAACCCTAAAAATTACAAAACCCTGTTTGACTTTTCCTGATTTATGTTAAAACCTTTGCGGAATGCTCGTGTGGTTTTATCATACTTAGTAAAATCCTGACTTAACTGACTGAAACAGGTGTACATTTTTAAGTTAAAAACAAATTGCTTTCTGTGTTAAGCCGTGAACTTTTTACATGTTACTCTTGTTATAAGTAGCAATTTGGATTATATTAACGCGTGAGGACAATTTAATTCTATTTGAAATTTATTTGATGTTTAAATATAACACTACGCTCAGTTTTAATATTTTTAGTATGATTGATATGTGACATCCAAAACTCATTTACACGCTTTCTACACTCATAGCCCCACAGTAGGATTTTATCCTGTGTCGTGGGTGCCATGGACACACAAAGACGAATACACAAACACCCAGACCCAGAACAGAAACCTAAACTCATCATTCAAATTTCAGTCTGGCCGGGGATCGAACCCGGGACCCACTGCGTGTCATACCGGTATGGTGACCGCTCCACCACGCGGGTAGTCTGTTTGTTTACTTCAATTATATTCAAATTAAGCTTATACCTTGTAATGTATATTTGGGAAGTATAATTAAAATCCATTTTAAATATATGACAAGAGAATCTTATATTTCTTTTACTCAATCCTTGAGATCTCATTTTTATTTGCTTTTCATATATTATTACTAATACTTACGTATAATTAAGTAAGCCTCTCAGATTGAATACATTAAGTGGTGATACTATCTGTCTGCGGAATTCGATGCCTGATTCGATTAGGAATACTGTCACATTATAAGATCTAACTAGCAAACGAACACGGTATTTAACTGATAATAAGTGGTCACTAATTTACTAAATAGAATGAAGTCGATCACAGATAATCTCATGCGTTGCCACTTTTATAGACAAAGATCGCATCCTATGAAAGTCAGGTAGCATCCAGTCCCTTCTACCGAAACGCAAGAACTGCTTCAGGCTAGAAATGGGTGTAGCGGTGTTACCTTTTCCGAGGACACATTTTTTTCCGAGGCACTCTACCTTAGTCCTCAGGGGTATCTGGTACGTATCTTCTGGTACGCATGTATGGCCAATCTTAGGTGAGACTTGATCTTACCTAGAGTTGTTTACAGATATCCATGGGCGGCAGTAACCACTTTCATCAGGTGGGCTGCATGCTCGTTTGCTACTTCCATGCTATAAAAAAAAACCTCTTCAGTCGAAATACTACATATTTGTTGCAAACCAGGTGTATTATTTTCAATTCGTTTGTCTATATAGATCAAATATTTATCATTATAATCTCATCGTTATTTCAATTGTTAAAACTCAAAGAAACTTAAACTAGGTTATAACTTCATAAAAAAGATAATATGCAAAACCAGAATCTTAAAGAACAGTACGATATTATATTCACAGCTTAATTAATAACGAAAGGCTTATCAGACAGCGCCAAGCCCATATACAACAACCAATTTTAACGAGCCAGCTTTACGTACGCCACAAATTACCCGAGACCATTTTGTAAATGAAAATTCATTTATTTTTGACTAATTGTAGACTAGTACACTATGAATATAGGTGCTTACTTACATTATAACAAATGGTTATAAACATGTTAAGGTTATAACGCTTCGTGGTTCAACTCCATAGGTATCACCGTCACCTATATTTCAACCTAAAAACAACATTATTCAACTTAGCTAAGTTCTGGTCGTTGCTAGATCGTTTGCTACTTTTATATTATATACTAAAATATATTACAAATAACTTTTTATATAAATCATATTTTATTTTACTTGTTCAATATATGATACATATACATACATATTTGTATTATACGTGGTCATTATAGTAGTTTTTAATTACTTACTTCACATTTTAATATAATGTTAATTATAGTTGTTTTATAACAATATTTGAAAGTGTAATCAATTTAAAACATGCTCATTATCATAACAAAAATATCATACCAATCTGTAAAATAATTCACTTTTTAATCTATATATTTCGCTAAAATATCAGACGTTACTGTATTACGGACAATAGTTCCTAACTAGTTGTCGTTAATGCCACGTAATGACTAAATCCGTTAACTATAATCGTTCTAAGTACTCCTATAATAGCTTAATCAAACGAAAATGTAAAGCCTTACTTCTATGATAATCTCGATTTAATTAATATTAAGGACATAAACGCCATTCATGGCACCGTATGTAGGGATGTACTGATTATATGAGCTGATTATATAATTTGATAGAATTGTATCTTGCAACAGTGCAACTATTGGCTTCAAGTGTTAACACATCATAGATTACACTGACATGTATTATAGGTACATATGTTAAAAACATTAAACGCTTTCTACACTCATAGCCCCACAGTAGGATTTTCTCCTGTGTCGTGGGTGCCATGGACACACAAAGACGAATACACAAACAACCAGACCCAGAAAAGAAATCTAAACTCATCATTCAGATGTCTGTCTGGCCGGGGATCGAAGCCCGATACCCACTGCGTGTCAGACCGGTATGTTGACCGCTCCACCACGCGGGTCGTCAATATGTATATATTACACAAATATTTTAATACTTTTGTGGTTGTTTATTGTCGAATCGCTGTCATTTACTCCTAACGAGAGATGAAAATATATTGAAGCGTTATCGAATATCAAGTTTTCGCAAATCTACGTCAGAAGAGGGTAATGCTGAAAATATTGTAAAAGCGATGTAAGTACAGTTCGAATAAGGACCTAGCGCGCGGCGATATCGTGAGCGAGTGGCACTTGAACGATATTTGCCGCGTCCTCGAGGGCTCGCTGTTTGCGAAGCAAACACAGGGCCCGCTCCGCTCCACACCCGCCCCGCCAACGCTTTTCACCCTGCACGCTACCGCTCCATTGCCTACGCCCATTATCGCCATAACAAAGATACGTAAGATGTCCTGTACCAAGCAAGTCATTCTTAATGTGTTAGTTGCACTAGTATTAATGATAAATGTATTGCCAGTAAGGCACCAATGAAATATTTATGTAAAGGGACAAACGCGGACAAACAAACCTTGCAAAAATCTATCGTAACATGTACTTTAGTCATCACATGCATCACTTTACAGTACATTATATATTTCATCTTAATATATTTCATCATTTGTAATACATATTAGACTCACTTATGTGAGGCGACCATCTATCGACTTCAGATAGAACCCCTATTCTATATAAAGTTGCTTACAGATGTTTATGGGCGGCAGTAACCACTTACCATCAGGTGGACTGCATACTCGTTGCCTATTTCAATCAGATAAAAAAAAAACATATTTTCAATTTTAGCAGACTTTTTTGTTTTTATAATAATGGTTGAATATAAATTTAATAATTTATTTTTTTATGCTTTATAAGACTGTAGAACTCCTAATAGTTGTTCGAGATTTTTAAGTAAAAGAAATTAACTTACTGATTCGCTTGCTACCGTGCTACGGTTCCGGTGCTACGCCACGCTGCGCCGCGCTACGAGCAGTCCCGGCCACAATCCCGCCACACTGCACATCACCTGTTAACTCTGACTAATGAACCCGATATTAGTTACGATTTACAACCGGTTTAGGGTCAATTTATCTTTTGATACCCGTCTAAGTCGGAACTTGTATTAACTCCATTATAGTTAATCTTGTTTATTGTACGAAGTGTTTTGCGCCATTACATATAGAATATCCTGCTCTTTATTCTTCTACATCATTCTAAGTACTTTTTTCACATGTGGGTAAATAACTTATCTGTAGCACGTTCCCAATTTTGTTAAAAAACAACAACATGCCTCATTATCAGTTTACATCTACTAGAGCGGTAATTGAAAAAAAAAAACAATTATAAACGCTTTTCACGCTCATAGCCCCACACTAGGATTTTCACATGTGTCGTGGGTGCCATGGACACACTAAGACTAATACACAAACACCCAGACCTAGAACAGAAATCTAAACTCATCATTCAGATGTCTGTCTGGCTGGGGAGCGAACCCGGGACCCACTGAGTGTCAGACCGGTATGGTGACCGCTCCGCCACGCGGGTCGTCCCAATTCAGTTAGGTCCAAAATTTTAAATGTATTTTATGCAAATTATTTTAATTATTCTTAGTACTTATAACCATCAGTTAAGATAACAAGTATGCATATACATACATAAAGTAACAGTGTTCGCAAATTTGAATCGGCTGAGCGCCGGAGAGGCTGGAACTAGAGCTATTTAAATGTAAATTTCTATTATCTAGTGGGACTAACCCAGGACTGTTTTAAGGATTTATTTACTTCAACACGTTCTTGTGACTTCATGGACTCAAACTGACACTCTAACATATCGTTCATGGAAGTTGAATAATAAAGTACGGTTATTATTTAATATTATTTTAATATATCACCACATTGCATGAATAACTGCACAATTCATAATTAATTCATCAATTTTAATTTATTGACACGGTATTGCACTTGTAATATTATTTTTTTATTTAAAGACTTGGTCTTGCAACTAGCGAAGTTAGAAAACCAAGCAATTACGAATGCTTTTTAATTTTAAATATTTTAACTTATTTCATTAAAAAGATAAAAAGTAAAAGCACTATTTAATTTTTATCTGGCTTTCCTGTAAAATTTGTATTTTTGTGGTGTTCATGCAACGATGCGATTTATGTGTGTATGTATATGTCTAAATACGTGTTACGATTATATATAATAAGTTCAATTTTTGAATATTTTGATTTATATATGATATTTCTAAATGCATTTGTCTAATCCAACTTGATTTCTAAAGCAATTCCACAAAATCAATATCCTATTTAACAATGACACATGCTCCTCTCCAGTATTCAAAGCGTAAACTTCGCGTAAAGAGACAATGTAATGTCGTCAAAATTAAACAATTCCAAATAATAAGCACTCCGGCAGCCAAGAAATGTTTACGTTCCAGCAATGTTTGTAAGCAATATGTGGAAAAATGCAAACGAGCCCGCCACAAAGAGGACGCGGCATGCCGCCCGACCTGGCATCTGTGACCATGCAGCAAAGCGGTTTGCAAAACTAGGACAAAGTGGGACTTCGTTTAAATTGATAGCATTTACTACCCACTAGAAAAAAATACTTGCAAAAAGCTTCCTCCTCTCCTTTACAGAGTTGTTATTTATTACACTAACATTGATCTATCAACGTGCTATTTGTTCGTGTTACTGCTACTTAATTAATTATCATGACACATTTCATGACGTTATTTAAAATCAAATATGATTATGTCATTTTTTTATTATTATTTCTTAATAATTAACACGTTTCTTCAGTAACGTTCTTTAGCTTTCTTTTTTTTTGTAAAATTGTGTATGAGTATTCACTTTGTTTAAATTATATGCGTCTTATCGGACTTTTAGTATTGTACAAATGATATTTACTTAACTTCATCAACAAATAAATAAATATAAGTTCTAAATACAAATAATACAGACATGACACACGTTGAGAAAAAAATAGTATAAAAGGAGAGTCCTGTGAACATTCATATCGAGGTACACCCTACACAATACTCGTGCTCATACTGCAGAGTACGTCGCGACACGCTCGTGTAAATATTTCCGCGAACAACATCTTCGGGTGTTTTTATATCATTTAGAGCAACCTGCAAATCACACAGTCTAAAAAGATAAGATCCTTAATGTATGCCTTAACAGCATTAAAATTCATGCTAGTCTGTTTTATGAAAAACATGTGAAATTGTACATATTACCAAAACATTGCCATTTTCATTTTATAATTTTTTTGCAAGACTAGGAGAAATAATCACAGCATCTGTAACATACAAAACTATAAGATAACAGTTTGACTTTACACAATTGGTGAAAAATCGTACAACATAAATCACACCGGTCTGATACGCGGTGAGTTCCGGTACGATCCCCGGCCACACAGACATCTGAATGATTAATTTAGATTATGTTCTGGGTCTGTTTGTATACTCGTCCTTATTTATCCATGGCACCCACAACACAGGAGAATATCCTAATGGGTTTATGAGTGTAGAGAGCGTTATATTTTTTCTCTGGAAATAACCTCAGTATGTAAACTCAGCAGCGATGTAAACTCTACAGTGCCACACTGCTACAGTGCAAATAATTCCGCAAGGAATGCTTCGCGCTTGTTTTGATATGATTTCAAACACACTTAAGAGTCATACGGATATGGAATCCTGAGCGTATGAGTTACGACTTCAAAATGCTTATTATTTATTTAAGCTTATAGACAAAATGCTCAACTCGTATGTATAGTAAGCCATACATATTCAATATCATTGAATATAGGTATCTTATACAAGTTAGAACCCTTTGTGGTTCGACTCCGAAAGCACCACTGCTAGACCTATTTCTGTCGAGTAACAGCACTGTTAAGCGCTGGGTTTGGCCTGCAGGGTGTGGTAAGGGAGACATACTTGCTACTGATTTACATATTAGGTGACCATCTTGATTCTCAGGACGCATTGCATCTGTAATCAACTTGAGATAAAATCCCTGTTCTTTATGAAGTTGATTGCAGATGTCCACGGGCGACAGGAGCCACTTACCATCAGGTGGACTGCACACTCGTTTGCTACTTCAATATTTAAAAAAATCGTGTTATAGCTGTCTTGAATAGCACCATTCCCTCTCTTCCCGTGGATGTTGTAGGATGTGACTGAGGGACAATATATCTGATATTCAATATTCAGAATATTAAGATGGACAAGATCCTCCTGTGTAACATCTACACCTACTGCAGTCACCAACACATATGCCATGCGCGATGACTATTGGCAAAAACCCCTATTTGGGGAAACCTGTGTCCAGCAGTAAACTTAATAGGGTTGATGTACGGGACTTATGTAAAAAAACTTAGCAACATACTTACATACTTAATAATAGGCTCACATATTTAAACCTTGCATGATGACTTGCGTGTGAACTTTGAACGTATTAAATGTGCCTTACAATTCGTAAAAGCTTATTCATTGTATATATGTACAAATTGCACTTTACAAAACTCATATAAAAGAGTAGAACTTATTAATAGTTTTCAATGCCAGATCCAGTCAGTTTCAAATAAGTCGGCAAAATCTTGAATTCCTACAACGGTACGTAGTCATTCTTACTGTAACTAGTAACATCGTTAAAAACATTAAAACAAAGAACACGACTGCTTAAAATGAAAAGTTTGTTTATAATGATATGTATATATTTAATTTAACGCTTATATGAGTTTTTGTCTAAATAGTCAAGTAACAGTATTATAATATATATATTTTTAGATTGGTCTATTTACTAGCTTTCATTTGATACCCATATTGTCGTTAAAAAAATTCCTCCTACACTTTTTCCCCCATTTACAGGCGCCATTTTTAAAAATTGTCTAGCCTATGTCACTTTCCTAACTGAGGCGATTCTAATGGTATGTCAGACGTCACCATCCGTCAAGCCGTTTAGGCTGTAGCGCGTGCCAAAGAGATGGAATACATACAAACATACATACGCTCGACATTACCCTCCTTCTGACCCAGTTGGGTAGAAAGACTATACAGTAAATCTGCGGTAATCCGATGTTCATTACACAAGTTAGTGTCTGACCAACGAATATGTTGGATTATATTACAGCTCTTATTCTGGACATCCATAGGCTGTTTTTTTTTCAAAATCGAACCTTATAATATGAGAAATGTAAAATAAAACACGGAGCCGTGTAACATAAATATCTGGCTTATTGCATTACACGGGTCTCCACGTAAGACAGGACGCGGATTATCGCGGGTCTTTTATAATTCAGTATATAATTTTTATCCCAGATAATATAAGCTTTACCGATATTTGAACGTTGAGTTGTGTTATACCTTTCGGTATAATAAACATTTCATTCTGTATTTGTTAACTCGGTAATAAACAATTTTAGTCCATCAATTAAGTCATCATTATTCAATTGGAACCAATTGTTAAAGTTATCGTTGAATAATATCTTTCCTTTGAACGAATTTCGCTAAGTTATATCGGTTAAGGTCGAAACATCTTTAATTCGGCGGATTTTCCTTTCGATAACAAATAATCAGAAATTCAATACAATTCATACATTTCAACTCCATTGAAAGTTAACTTTCTGAATGAAACATAATTTAGCTCCAATCAGCTTTCAAAGTACCGTACCATATTTAGAAATATTAAAACTTGCAAGGACAACCAATTGTTTGACGGTTGCCAATATGTCTGCATTAAGCCCCACTTATATCTACAGACTTTGAACGTGACAGACGCGTGCCGTGCAAGACAAGATAGTACTCTTCTATACAATGTGCACTACGAGTATGTTTAAGTGTATGTTATGTAACCGGTATAAACCGGTTACATAGGCTTGGTCTATGTTCAAAAGTCTTGTATGTCCCATGGTATACAAGATCGCAAGCAAAATAATATAACCTGTGGAGAAGGCATTCGTAGCATAAATATAAAAACAACACGGGCCTTACTTGTCCAAATATAGAAAATATGTTTTTACCTGCCGCGACACGTTCAATGTCATAAAACTTTGCTAATAAATTAGTTGCAAAAACTATATTCGATACAACAAGACACCCAATCCATCACAATTCTAATATACGCGTTTATTTTCCTTTCTGGATCTCAATTCATTTGGCTGAAAGACAATGAATGGAATAATTTATCCATGAATATTAATGAACCAGGATTCGCACTCATCTCTCTGTTCACGCTTTTATTGTGTATTAATATAATGGCTTCTGAATACCTACCGAGTTATCGATAAGTCTTCGTAATTTGCTTCCCCATCATTCATATACTGTAAGCAAAAAAACATAATGCTTTTGAAATCGAAAGCAATTAAAGTGTATAAGAATAACACCTAGCAGTGTCACCAGTTTCACTCCCGTTAAAAAATTTACTTAGTACACATATAACAAATATAATATTATATCTTCAACAGTTATAACGAAATAGCATTTAAACACACACACAAACACAAAAAAAAACAGAACTTTTTTACAGACTTCATTAAATTGTATAATACACTACTGAACTACACTATACTCACTGCAGACAATCATTCAGCTTTGTAAGATATAAAGGAGATCCCACAGCGATAAATATAATATCGATACGTACAGCTGTCCCATCCAGCGACGCTTGTCACCATATGGTCAAAAGACTTCGAGCCTCAAGGAAACCCTCTTTCCACGGAAAGATAGATAATAGATGTTCTACTCTTTGTAATATTGAAATACCGCAGCCGGGTAGGGGTGGAAACTGTAAGACCGTTCCGATTGTCGCAAGATACCTGTGTCTCAAACTCTCGAGGGCTCGAGGGTGCGTACACTTTCAGGTAATATAAAAGGGACTGACAATCCCTTATTGACTTATAACTTTAGCTGTACAGCAAAGAGGGTTAAGTAAGCTTTATTTAATTAGTATTAATTCAGTTTTAGTACTAAAGTGTTTAAATTTAATACATTATGTAGAGTAAAGCTACCTTTTTATTATCTCAAAGCATTTTATAGACAGGATGTAAATTCTCATTTAGTTTTTTTTTGCATTTGACACGTTTTGTTTAATGATGTTGTTTGTATAATATTTATGCTTATGAAACTTATTTCATAATAGCAATACTAAATTATTATTATATATATTGCGTATAGTAATTTGTCGTTACGTTATTTTATTATTTAAACAGATAATATATGAATATGAAACACATATTTAAAAAAATGGTTACTATAAATTTTTTAAATAAACAGTGTCAAACAAAATGTAAACGAAACGGTACATAACAAAAATACTATATTTTTTTCTGTCTGTCTGTCTATCAGATTCTCTGTCCGTTTGTTCTAGGTAGTCTCTGAAAGCGCTGTTACCACTTTGACGGGATTTTCTCCGTCAGATATTTTAGAACAATAATTGGGATCCCGCACAAAAAAATAAAATCCATAGTACGAACGCGTTCAACGCGCACTCAACAACCGTATGTTAAAATTATTAAAGCTTTACGTATAAGGTGTAAGTATGTCAAACCACGAGGCACACCTAGTTAATTATATATTATGAATTGTACCGTTAAGAGTTGAACCATGAACTCATGAACAATTTGTAACTAAGTTGTTATACAATAAGAGACATTTCAATATAGGCCATTCAAACACCGTTAGTTAACCTAATTACATTTTAACTAGCTATTACCGCAGTCCCAGCATTACTAAATGCTGCGTCGGTGTTAATATATGACAGGTTCAACCATGAAGCTTAGTTCCTCGCTCCACAAATATTATCGCTTTATAACAATAAATTTCATAATTACGCAGAAGTATCATTTTGTTAAATGCCGTGGTTATTATATTTTAGACTAACAATAGTAAATTTTGAATTTGCACGTTTAGCGTTTATTTTACACCGGAATATAATATTAATAATTTTAGTAATCTGTTTTAAATGTATGTAGATATATTTTCTAAATAACATTTATTTGGTGTTAATCGATATACAAGATCTTAACAAACTCGTAGACTACTCTGACTTTATATAGAGTAAACATTTGTATATCTACTTGTGTATTATTTATTGTTTACCTTACCTACCCTTAGCTAGGTCAAGCTCCTTCCAAACAAAAAATGCTAGCTCAGCCACCTATCTTGAATAAACTTATACGTATCGATAAAAACTTATGTCTAGAATCTGATACAAAAAAGGGATTTCGAAATAGACACAAAAAATATTTATCACCCAGTCTCATATACCTACTGCAATAAAACCTTAGGTTACGTTATACGTATACTTAAGAACTTTCCACATATGTTTAAACAAGAAATTTTTTTTTTTTAATATTCAGTGTTCATAGAACTGATAAAGACTTTATGGATAAAATGTATCTAATAATACGAAAAGGGGCGAAAATGTGTGTACTTACAAGTTATATAGTCTATAAGGTAGAATTCTTCGTAACTCGAATATGCCGGCAGCACCACTATATGTATATTAAGGCAGCAGAATAACGATTATATTCCGGTTTCAAGAGTCGGTCCAATAAAGGTTTTAGGAGTCGTTCAAATATACCTCTCCGGTAAAGCTCCTTTCCTTTTCGTGTCTGATATTGAGAGTATGTAGAGTGAGTGATAAAAATAGTGTGAGAGTGTTACCTACTGAAAATCAGACCAACTGCAAGCCCGTTTGCTGCTATCACATAAAAACAAATGAAAATGGTCGTGTGACAACACGAATCAATCCGTGTTGAGGTTGCAAACCTCATAAATTCCGTCTCCCAAAGGCGCCATCTAGATAAAAGTTTATTTATGGCGCCGAGTGATTTATTCGTTACGTATTCACCAACAAAACAATTCTTTGGTAATGTTTTAAAATTAGCGATTTAACCACCGTATTTTTAAAACAGGTAGCAGTATTGTTGCGCATATTTATAGGTATATCTTTATGACAACCGAAGCGGACAAAGAAGGGTTGGAATGCGTAATAATATCTACTCGACTGAGGGATTTGTACTTGTCACATCACCCTCGTGCAAGTTGTATTGTACAGAAAACGAGCTATCCCGCATAGCCCCGCACTTTACATAGGGATGTTACTCTAGATTTCACGTAAATATATTTATTTATTGTTTATTTATTTATTAACACCAAATCCACAGCTCTTAAATTAAAAAAAAAACAACACAAATCTTACAGACTAAACATACAGCCAATTATGGATTTTATTTTATTTATTTTATATATAGATAGTTGCCACATCACTAACGTGTGTATGCGTGTGTGTGTATGTGTGTGTGCGTGCGCGTGTGTGTGTTGTGTGTACGAGTAATAATGTATAAATAACCGATAGAATAATAGGTTAATAAAATAAGGATAGAATAATATACATATAAGAATAATATTATATACATATATATAAGTGTGTAAATAAAATAATATATATATTACTATAAAATTATGAAATAAACATAT
>MOOZ01000425.1:213642-228025 GCA_002930495.1 Cecropterus lyciades | reverse complement strand
CTCGGAAAAATGCACGGATGCTGGAAAAATGTATTTAAAATTAATAAAATGGAGATTATTAAAGGTATAAAATTTCGGTTAATGCATATAATTTCGGTGTCACGTTACATTTCTTTTAAACGCGGGTGAAACCGCGGGCTCAGCTAGTAAATAATAAATTAATTAAGTAGGTAACCTGCCATGAAATTTGTTGATATAAATTTTATTTCGTATTTTTATTGGTTGGTTGGTATTTATGAAGGTGGTAGAACTCTTTGTGGTTCGACTCCGGAAGCACCACCGCCACACCTATTTCTGCCTAGTAACAGCAGTGTTATGCGCTGTTGTGTTCTGGTCTGAAGGGTGTGGTAATGTAGACGTACTTTAACGAGGCATTCTATCTTAGTCTTCATGGTTATCAAGGTATCTGTAGCTAACCTTAGGTGAGATTTTGATCTTACCTAGGGTTGTTTACAGATGTCCATGGCCGGCAGTAGCCACTTACCATCAGGTGGGCTGCATGCTCGTTTGCTACTATATAAAAAATATATATATATATATACCTAACTATAAAAATATATATATACTATAAAAAAATATATATAACTCATGATGTTTTATTTCATTAGCCGTTGAAATGGAGAGAGCAGTCATTCCTTATTGAGCTACGAGATGGTCGAAAATAAATATTAAAATGTGTTAAACAATAAATAAATCGAAACGAGGATAGTCTTTGATTTGAAAATATGTATCTATTATATAAGAGTAAGCATAAAATGGTGAATACAAAAACCCCGATAAAAAGCCCACAAGGGCATCATTGTTGAGCGTTCCTCGATACGTAAGAAGTCGAGTATGTATACACGAGTAGGTATAAACGAGTAAAACGACCGAAAAAGTGTTTTAGACATTAGTGTGTAGGTATCGCTCTCTACTCCATTTTATCCTCCGCTCCTTGAACTTTACGCTTAACATGAGATAGATTAGCACATCTTAAAATTATACCTACATAAACTGTAAGAACGTACACCTTTGATCGTTAAGTTTCCTTTTGTAAGCATGATATTCTAATTGTACCTATGTAGGCAAAATATATTAACACGCTTTATGTTAGCTATACTTGTATAACAAACTAGGTAACAAAATCTTGGAAGACAATTTTAAGTACCTACTTCTAATTGTCGTATCAAAATCAAACTTTGTATGTGTCATGTCATGTCAGGAGGAGAATGATGGAACTCGTCACTGACTGCATGTAAACGCCCCAAAATTACTAATTACTACTAAATTCGTTTGTTAAGCTAAGTTAAAGTTGTTAACAAATTGTGGCATGACAAAAGCGTTTTTTTAAATTCTTATCTAAATATTTTTAGTTTCCTAGACTATTCTAACATAATTAGCATGACATAAGGGCTCACCAAAGAGGTTTCATTAGCACGAAAGCCACGTTGCTTCGAAATGAGTAAAGTAATCAATGCATGCCACAGGTTTCCCGCACTAATCACCCCTCTTTCGCTCATTGGAAACATCCGGCTACCTTCCGAAATACGGTAAAAGCCGACGTACACTACATTATATTTAAACAACGAGCAGAGGAAAGGATATCATTAATTACAGCTACTTACTAACTCATTTCCTGCAATAAGAAATATATGTTATTATTACTATAAAGCCCTAACCAAATATAATTATTCTCCTTACGAATTCTTACGGATCGTTATCCTCCGGACTCCTTATTCCTTATGGATTTCTCGTGAATTGAAACTGAAGAAATGATTTATAAGTAAACTTAACAACCCATCTGTATTATTTTAGTAAATAGAAGATGTGACAAACTTCCTTTTGAGATATTCGAACTTAAAAAGGTGCAAATATTGATGACCAGAGGAGTCATCAATTATTTGTACCTTCTTGGAAGAGCCCATGTTGCAAATGTCCATAGGCGTCGATGACCATTTTCCAACGTGTAGCTCATCTTAGCCTTAAGGTTAGCCTTAATTATAAAAAATAAAATATAATAAATATCAAATTAAATATTATATTGATAATAAAAAATTAAGATATTATACTTATGTTGTTAAATATCCGACCATATCCAACTGAAGATAACAATCTTAAATAAACCTTCCGTAAATCCTTTACAATAAAGTAAAACACTCCGTGTCGATAGGACCATTTGTAAAATACTAAAAGTCGTTATTCCAAAAGTCTTTTTAATAAGCTCGCCGGATCTACAAATCATACCACGGTTCGCTTCGAGTAATATAATGATTTTTTTACTAATAAGTAAATGGGAATAGTTCTCGTAATAGATACAATAATTAACTTAATTGTTCTTAATTCAAGACTACTTCACCAAACCCTGAAATCCAACATCCACAAATATTACTCAGCACAAAGGAAAGTGAAATACATATTAATTGATGAATAAGGAAATACAATATTTTACGCCACACAATAGGCCGTTCAGCTCTTATAACAGTCAGTCGCTCCAAGTCGATACGAGATGAAATATAGATGTTCATGAATAAAGAATGAGACGATGAAAACTGGTTCGGAAAACGGGTATTATAAATAAACTCTCCCGTAGACTAAAGCACTGTGACGTGACCATGTATTCTTATAAAGTAGGTTTTATTTAATTGAAACAAATCAATTTTTGCCACTAATAATGCTGTTACATAATTGTAAATGTTAAATAGTCCATTTATTGAGGAAGGCTATTAACATATATATATATATATATAATATATAGTTAATAGCGGGAGAAACCGCGGGACACAGCTAATATGATATGAGTTGTCGTTATATGTAAAATCAGCATACTGGAATTATACAAGAAACTACCTCACAAATTAAAACAAATTAAAAACACCACATATGTAACAGAATATAAATATAGAGAAAATGCTATGACACTTATGACAAATTCGGCTTGAAATATAGACGTACAAAAATGTTCAAAGAAATATATCAATCTCTTAAATTTATCTATACTGTAATATAGCTTATAAGTCTTCATATTTTTTTGTTTACAAAATATACGCGATTGCCATATATTTAGACCGCATTTACCAGCGTATTCAATTTATGCCATTTCAACTATTTTATGTATACCACAAACATAAATTGACAGCAAAATTTTATGATTATGCACAAATACCTACAAGAACTGAAACATTGTCTACTGAAGACCATTTCATATTCATTTTAATACCGTACATAGTGATACAATCTTTTTAGTCTTTGCTGAGGATCTTTATTTCCACTGATGCATTCGCTTTCTTTCGCACTTTTTTTTCTATAATTTAAGCGCACATACCAAATATCTCGTACGAGGTCGTACTCGCAGGTTCGCACAAAGACATGACAAAAATGTTTTATTCGCTGTCAGACCTCCCTCATTCTCGATCACAGCATTCCTCCAGTCCTCATATTTCAAGGTCATACATTCCACAAATTTCTCAAAAATTCTTAAAGTGCTATATAATTTATCACCGTTTAATAATAAAGATCAGGTAATTTTTTTATTATTTTGCTACTTTGACTGTGCAAAGGATTTTTTATATAAAATTGAAGTAGCAAACATGCTTGTTTGCTACTTCAATTTTATCCAATCCAACTGATGTTAAGTGGACGCTGCCGCCCATGGACATCTATAAGCAACTTCATACAGAACACGGGTTCTATCTGAAGTCAATCACAGATGCGTTGCTACTCCCGAGGACTAAGATGATCGCCTCATATGAAAATGAACTGACAACCACACATTTCCAGCGAAATGCAGAAACCGCTACACGCTAGAAATAAGTGTGGCGGTGGTACATCCCCGGTCGAACTATGCTCGTTCTACCATATTCCATATCTTTAAATGTTTAAGTAATGTAATAATCTTTTGAATAATATTACACGTATGTATTCTGAAACGGCTTAATATTTCCCTGAAGTAAGTTGGATACGGCGTAAACTTGGACTATGATACAGATCGTTAAAAGGTCGCCGTTTTCACTTATTCTTATCACGTGCGAGCGATATGAGATGTCGCAAGCCCGCCACAAATGAACACGTCAATGGCACATCGCAGCTCCTGCAAAATACGCAATCGTAAGACCAAGTTGTTCATTATCCGTTTTTATTTGTTTTCTTACGGTATATTGCCTTCCATATTACTTTCATCTCCCGCAAACTTTAGAAAAATCGTTTATTGGCTGCTATTGATAACTGTATCGAAAATACGCAGTCGGAATAATAAAACAGTTTATAGACCTTTTCCAATTCGATCTTATTAGATACTTGAAGTAATAAAGATTGTCTCCCTGCCAACGAGGAACGAGCAGAGTTGGAATTATCATCCCAATGAACAAAGTTTATTTTAAGTTTTCAAGGCCCCTCATGTTTTGAGATAATTACCTGTAGAGGTACAGTCATAAGGAACCTTCTGGGGCCATGGATCCATTAGTGTTCTGTTTTGTCGTGGCCAAATGATGTAAATTTATTAAAGTCTGTTTCGACAGGATCAACTTACCCGCACTTTAAAGTAAACAAGTAAATATATTGGATCAGACATAACAACTTTTCAACCAAAGATTTCAAAACAAACCCAAAAATGGGATAGTATGGACGGGACTTGTCTTAAAAATAAGTCGAACAAAAAAATGTTGGTCTTTGCCCGCTCCTTATATCGTAAATAGGTAGAAATATAAGAAATCTAGTCTTTTATATAATAATGGGTTATATTTGCCGCCTCCGAAAACTTACCGCGGGCCGGATGCTAAGTTGAGCCTGGCAGCATCCGACCTGCGGCTGTTGCCTTAAACAATGTCTCATACACCTCCAATAACTAAAACTAGCACACCCCTCGTTACACGTGACATGAGATAGCAAAATAGAACAAAATAAATCTTATGTATTAAAACGAGAAGAGCATATTTTCAATCCCTTTTTAAGAATACCGCGTGTACAAAGTAGAGAAGTGCGGTAATTCAATTTTATGTGAGCACTCGTATACATATTTATTTTGTATATAACTAAAAATGTTAAACACATAATGTCAGATATCTATATAAAAAGCATTATTTCGTTTAAATGCAGCTTAGCAGTTTTTAAAAATAACTTGAAAACTAATGCAAAAACGAAAAATACATGTAAAATGGAAGTGATGTGGATAAAAACTGTTTTCGAATTATATATGTACATATGTTATTGGAATTCACAACGATGAAATTCGTAGAAGAACTAAGCTTACCGACATAAATCTCAAAATTAGCAAGCTGAAGTCCTGAAGTGGCCAGCCCATTGGCTGAATTCGATAACCGATGAGGAAGAAGGGTCCCCGAGTGGCAACCACGTTTGGGCAAAAGTACCGATGACCTGAAGAAGACAGCGGTAAACCGTTGGATTCAGAAGGTACAAAACCGGTTGAAGGTACAGAACCGGTCCCACTTTTAAGGTTCACTGCTGGACATAAGCCTCCTCTAAACCGCCGTTTAGAAGAGGCTTATGTCCAGCAGTGAACCTTAAAAGTGGGATATGTTATCAAAATTAAAATATAATGTATTGAAATTGAGAACTATTCATATTACGCTGTGATGAACATAAATTTCAGTTTTACAAATTTCCACCATTGCAATGGACTAGTCTAGATTAATCTAGAACACGTTTAGATAAGGTTATATAAATCAGTTTCTCTGTCTTATCTTAACGAAGTAAATTATGACATTTTAATAGATAGAGAATAGTCTGGAAATCTACAGGGTAACATAAATTTAAATAATTTTGTTCATTGGCCTGTTTTCCTTTTTAAAAAAATACAAGTCTTATTATCCATACATATAATAAATCTGTAAGTGATCGATTCCTGTACATGGAAGATATTTAGGATATAGGAGGGGTATGTCTTTCGTATATGCACTACAGTTATAGGCGCAAAGCGAAATCCGTGGATGGAAAGCCGGGTCGTCGTAAATGAAATGATATGAGTCCAAGACACAACACGGGAGGAACAGTTTATTCACACCATACACACAAAGCAGAAAGATTACAAGGAGGAGAAGAAGAAAACGGAATTATAAGCGAAGTAATACGATAGCTAATAAATACAAAGCGCGGCGCACTGGCAATAAGCGGCTCGAATAGCCTCTCACGTCAATGGCGTTCTGAAGTGGACCGCCGGGTCACTATCGAATCACTGCGTACGCGTCGGCTCGGACCCTCTAATAACAAAGTGTAATTATTTTGTCCGATCGTTCGCTGAAGACTATTATACAATATAATATAAAAATTAAAAATAAAAATAGACTTTTAAAAGTTACAGTAAAAATAGCTTATGAAAAATAAAATTAAAATAGCGCCGCTGCACCACCTCCCTCTTGAGACCGGTCTACGGGCGATAATAGTCGGGAAATCTTACCCTACCTCCCGATTTGGTAGTTTTAATAATGTTTTCTTCAGCTTTAGGTGTAGACTGGTGAGGGGTGTTAGGGAGTGTGACTGTGTGTATGAGTGGTATGGTTATTATTTTGGGCTTGTGAGTGTTTTGTGTTAGTTTTAGTTGGTAAGCTGTGTGTGTTAGATGTGCGAGTGTAAGTTTGTGTGTCGAGCACTGTGTAGACAAGTTTTAATGTTAACCTGTTTATGGACACCGTGACAGTCATACCGTTTAATACTATCTTAAACACCTTGTCTCCTCTCTGAAGGACCTCATGAGGAAGGACCTGTGTAAGGAGGTTAAAGAGAACCAGCTACCATGTCATCGCGCAGGAATATAAGAGAAGCTATAGCCATGTCTTTGAAATAAAAGGAGAACGACTATTACTATGGCGTAGCCGGCAACCACATCCTTCCACCGAAACGCAAGAGCTGCTTCACGATAGGAATAGGTGTGGCGGTGATACCTCCCCGGTCGAACTACACTGATCTGGTAAAGATGATATAAAAAATTGAGTTTGTATTTTGTTGGGTTAGTAGGTAATTTAAAAATAAAAACTGATATCAACTATACTTTTAGGTTAGTTGTTAATTGTAAAAAATGAAAATATTATTTATGATCTTAAAATTATTTAAACTTTTTTTTGTCGTTTATGTGTGCTTCCCTACTTTCCTACTAATTATCCCCACTTATAATATTATAAATGCGAAAGTAACTCTGTCTGACAGTCTTTCTATCTGTCTGTCTGTCTCTCTGTCTGTCTGTCTGCTACGCTTTCACGCATAAACCATCGAAACGATTTTAACGAAATTTGGTACAGAGATAGAGTTCGTTTGTGAAAGATAAAATCATGAAACTCAACCTGATTCTTATGAAACTTGGAGTAAACCAAGTGTTTCTAAAATAATATGATATGATGAAAAATGAGACCTTCTACTCTTGGATCCTGATGATGCAGGGGTACTGCTAGCCTAAACCATAAAAGTTAGCCGTTTTAAGCCTGAGTAGATGTCTCTACTCAGTAATCTTATACCATAAAAAATTTGACCTTCAACCCCTCAACGCTGATGATGCAGGGGTACTTCAAACCTAAACTATAGAACTTGGCCATTTGGTGCTTACGTACGTACGTACGTACGTAGAAATATAAGATGAAAATTTTGAGCTTCAACCCTCAACTCTGATGATACAGGGTTCTGCAAGCCTAAGACATAGAAGCTAGCTATTTAATACTACTACTACTAGCTATTTAATACTACACTATAATAATAATATATAGGGATATAATAAGATTATTAAACAGAGACATAATGAAAAATTTGACCTTCAATTCCTCAATCCTGATGATGCATGGTACTGCAGGCCTAAGCCATTAATGTTGGCCATGTGGTGCATATGGATATATAATAAGATTTTTTTATAGTATGGAAGCAGCAAACAAGCATGCAGCCCACCTGATGGTAAGTGGCTACTGCCGCCCATGGAGATGGACATCTGTAATCAACCCTAGGTAAGATCAAAGTCTCACCTAACGTTGGCCTCAGATGCGTTCCTACCCCTGAGGACTAAGATGGAATGCCTCGGAAAAGTATGTCTCCCTTACCTTCAGACCAGAACACAACAGCGCAAAAAACTGCTGTTATTAGCCAGAAATAAGTGTGACAGTGGTGCTTCCAGAGTCGAACCACAAAGAGCTCTACCACCTTCGAAATTGCTAAGCATAGGCATGAGACGTCAAATTGGACCTTCAACCCTTCAACCATGATGATACCAAGCTTACGTATGTTTAATAAGATTAAAAAGATACGAAATGAAACTTAAACTAAGCACAGAGATAGGATAAAAATTTGACTTTCGACTCTTCAACCCTGATGATGCAGGTATACTTAATGCATATAGCATAGGAGATAGCCATTTTGCGCTTACGGATATATAATAAGATTACTAAGCAAAAATATAATATTAAACTTTTGACCTTCAATTCCTCAACTCTGATGATGCAGGTGTACTAAATGCCTAAACCATAGAAATTGGCCATTTGATGCTTACTGCTTTATAATAAAATAACTAAGTTGAGACATGCTATGGAAAATTTGACCTTCAACTTTTAATGCTACGGATGCAGGGATATTAAATGCCTTACTCATAGAAACTGGCTGTTTGATGCTTACAGTTATGTAATAAGATTGCTCAGCAGAAATATAAGATGAAAATTTTGACCTTTAACTTCTTAAACTTGATGATGCATAAATTAACCGTAGAAGTTAGGTATTTGGTGCTTACGTGTATATAAGAGTAATCTTAAGAAGAGACGATTGATAAAAAACTTGATCTTCAACTCCTCGGAATTCATTGAGCGGTACTGCCTTCCACAGGTGTTAGCTACATTGCTCTTGCGTATATATAGAAATAAGTTTATTGAGCAGAGACATACTATTTAAATTTGTCCTTCAACTCTTTAACCCTGATAATGTAGGAGCTTAATATTAATATGAGTTTGGTATTTGTTGTAAACATATTTGAATATATTCCTAAACAAGGCATATGATGAAAAATTTGACTTTGAATTCCTTAACCTTCATGATACAGAAGTACAGCTGAACACATATTAATAATAATTTTTACATTTTTACTCTTTTGGGGCATGAAAGTCAGTCTTATTTTTTATCTATCCAGGAACTGAATGTATAAGAGGAGTAAAATTTTAAAAAATACGTATTTGAGATAGGTAATCCAAGCATTACGTTAGTACTAAAGGGTGGGAGGAAGGCAGGTAGTTCCTTCGTTTATTTTAAGGACATGGCTCTCATCTGTGCCTTATAAAGAATTAAATCTCTGCTCAGAATTAAAGAATGTAACTAAAAATATTTGCTAATTTCGTATTGAAGTTTGTAAGGTCAGTTCCTAGTAGTTTTCTTTGAATAAATGTTATTTAGTTTAAATGGTTGTAGATATATATTTGCTATATTTATTTAATTTTTATGCGTGTGAAACAGCGGGCACAGCTAGTATTGATAATAAATCTTTGTAACTAACACTGTTCTGGCTTTTAAGGTACGGTAAGACGTTAAAATTCATTTTAGAGATATTACAAATTGGTTCTCAAAAGAAACGCATCTCAAGACGTCGTGTAGGATTCTTTATGTAGATAGAATTGATCTCTGATTGAACAGATAAAGCAGGTGTGCAGCAGACTATTTAACATAAAATAGGCTGCACACTCCTTTGTTACTTTTTTATCAGATTGAAGTATTAAGTAGTATGCAGTCCACCTGATAGTAAATGGTTACTGCCACCCATGGACATCTGGAAGTAACTCGACGACCCGCGTAGCGGAGAGGTCACCATACCGGTCTGACAGGCAGTGGGTCCCGGGTTCGATCCCCGGCCAGACAGATATCTGAATGATGAGTTTAGATTTCTGTTCTTGTCTGGGTGTTTGTGTATTCATCTTTGTGTGTCCATGGCACCCACGACACAGGAGAAAATCCTACTGTGGGGCTATGAGTGTAGAAAGCGAAAGCGTTTAAACTTCATATAGAACAGGGGTTCTATCTGAATTCGATCACGGATATGTTGCCACTCTCGAGGATAAAGATGGTCGCCTCATATAAAAGTGAAGCGATACTTCTAATATATCAAAAATCTACTGATCGTAGCCTTAATTGATTTACTAATATACGGCTGTGGATATAGGGACATAAATATATTTAACACGTAATAAACCAAGAACAAGCAACAATAAACTTTTATACGGGTGGTAAAGGAGATCCGCGTATCACTCAGAACTATGCTCTACTTGGAATATGTTACACGTTATCATAGTTCGTGGAATAATATACATACATGTGTTGAGTATTTTTAAGGTATAATGAACATGGCCAATTTGTGTATGGTTCTCTGCCTAGCTTCACAAAGAATATGTACTTTTTTTAATTATTGGAATTCTAATAATAATAAAACCATTCCTAAGTTAATAATATGTTATTCACTACGTTTTCAAGCTAGATCAATTTTAACAACCGTATCTGTGTATGAAAAAGTCATTAAAATTTTAAATACTATTTGTATAGTTGTAATGTTGTGGTCACAAGCGAAGCAGTCGTTTTTAATTTAATACAGTGATTTTTCTGTAAAGCAATATGATTGAGCGCTAACTGTATAGTTACATAGAGCATAGGTAAACAATCAAAAAACTAACTTATCTCAAAACAACGTTAACACTAACTTTTTACTGATTTCTTATCGATACAAAAAATAAAATCGAATTGTCTATCAATATATTAAAACAGGAGCTATTTTCTCACCTGATACTAATACTGTTTTTACAATTTTCGTCTGTCAGCACTAATGGATCTCGATATTGTTTCCGTGAAAACGCGGTACAAGCGGGCGCGCGAGACAGTTCATTTTTAAATATAATGTGATTTACATTCAAATAAGATTCATTTTAAAATGTAACCCTAACATAAAAAATGGTTGTTATATGTGTAACGTACGTAACTGTGTATATGTCTGTGACAGTGAGCAGTGACAGTCAACCATTAGGCTGAAACTCGGGCTCTCAATCGAGCGTCGGCGGATCGAATCCCAGGCACGCACGACTGATTTTTCAAAAATGATGTGCCTATTAGAAATTAATTATCACTGCTTTACGGTGAAGGAAAACATCGTGAGGAAACCTGCACTCCTGAGAGTCCTCTAAAAATAAAAAGTTCTCAAAAAGTGTGTCAAGTCTTCCAATTCGCATTTGGCCAGCGCGGTGGACTGTGGCCTAAAACTCTCTCATTCTGAGAGAAGACCCGTGCCCAGCAGTGGGACATTAATAGGTTGACGATGCCTGTGACATCGTAGCTCTTAACCGGATAAAGCGATTTTAAATTCGGGACAGGATTTGTCTTCTTCATTTTAATTTACTTTTCTCATAATTCTTTCCTCATTTCGTCGGTGATAAAAGCAACTCTACAAACTACTACACTAAAAACATTATATATGTTATACAACTAATGGAATTCCATTTCTTGTTCTCCCTTAATTAAGGGAGTTGCTATTATATTTGCTCTATTCTGTATATTATAACGAAACTAAAACAGATTCTGAAATATAACTTCGCGTTACACATGAAACTTCATCTGTATGTTTACCGAATAACGAATTACCGTGTTTATTATGTTAACACCTTCCTTACCGTATCTGTGTTAATTTATGGTAATAAGAGTAATAGGAACAACAACAAAGTATATTCAGAAGCTTTTCATTCCCTTGGAATAATTTATTTATGATGGGGCCACTAACTGTCAGCAAAGTTAATAGGCGGGCTTAATATTGCTTAACTTAACATTTCACATCTATAAACGTGTAGCAAGTTTTAATCAAGCTACATCCTAAATCGCGTCTTTCTCGCCACCTTTGAATATCGTCGTCATAATAGACGTATATTGAACGATCAAACGAGCACGTACCTACCTGATGAGAGATGGTCACTACCGCCCATAGACATCTGTAACCAATACTTTACAGAATAGGCATTCTATCTAAAGGTGATCACAGATGCATTGCTTGTCTTAAGAACCAAGTCTTATAATATATAGGTCAGCCGGTATACCCGTCCGGTCTAACCTCCTCGGTCGTACCTTCTCGGTAAAACCATACTAGTTCTTCTATCTCTCAATAAGAAATAATTATGATTATGAAATTATAAATTCATTTAAAATCCGCTTATAAAGACCGATCACATGAAGGTGACACAATCAGCTACCTATATTAAGAAAGATTTACTTTATTGGAGTTTGGATTTAAAATTATCCAGTAGATTTGTAGAACGGCCGGCGAGTGAGCCGCTGGCAATCCGCCAGACTTATATAATTAAGAGGGCTAAGTTCTATGTTCGTTTGTCAATATGGTTCGGACTACTTCGAGGTTCCGCTAATTAATCCTACACATAAAAAAACGACGTAATTAGTTCTATTTTACGCTTTTTATTTATCGCATTTAGCAGATTTATAATAAGACTTATTTATATTTAGTTTTATTTTAATTGGCTTAGCGCCAATTACTAAAATCGAATGTACAGATTGTGACAATTTTGTAAATAGTATTGAATAATTTATTAATTCTGTACAGAATTTGTGTAATAGTTATTTAATAATATAGCTATATTCACATTTTTGGGCATGATTCATGCTTTACAAGTTCACCATCAGACAAAACGTGTTAATTCATCCCCTACGATACCCTTTAGTAAACAGAAACAGCATCGCCGAAACTACTTTTATTACGCAGAAATAGGTGTGGAGATGGTGCGTCCGGAGTCAAACCACAAAGGATTCAGGGCACACTACCAACTACTAACTACCAAGTAGGTATTTTTAAAATAAATATTCCCACAAAAAATATTTGTGGAGAATGGAAAAATGTGCCGTCTATTTTTCAAATCGTTTCTCAAAGTCTTCACGAAAAGTTTTCACAAAGTCAAACATTCCTTACAATGATAACATGACAACAAATCTCGTGTGTAATATACAAGCACATTGATCTTTGAGTACCTTTTCAAAATGTCGTCAATTGCTTTCTTCCGTACCTTGATAAGATAAACATTTACCGTAACCACATTGATGTATTTGCTTCGTCGTAGGTAGGTATATATACAGAATGTCTAGTTTGTTTTTTTTTTGTTGTAATATGAGTTTTACAAGAGCTGGCAGATAATTATAATCCTAGGTTGTAAACAACTACTTCGTCTACGATAAACCTTGTAATAATTCAATTTTTAGTTAAGTAATTCCCACGGCCCTGCCCGCTTGGGTCATGTACCAAGGTAAGAAATATTTTATGTGTTAATTCATACCATAAAGTATCTCCGTGTAAGATTTCATCCAAAACCAATCAGTAGATTTGTGTGAAAAAGTAACAAACACACAAATATCTTCACAAACTTTCGCATTTATTATATTATTAAGATTAAAATGTTAAGATAAAGATTGGGACAGTTACATTTATTAATTAAAATTCACACAAGACTTACGATCACCCATGTAACTTAAATATTTGAGTGTATATGTATTATGTAGAAATAATTATTATTTTTATGTTGAGCGGTGATCAATTGGGCGGTGAAAATAATATTTTATAATAACGATGAATTTATGCAGCAATAGTATGTAAATGCTGAAATAATATAGATGCCTAATGTTCAAAAAATTACATAGACCTTAGAGCAAACCGAAGAAGTTTTGGCTAGTTTTCTGTTTTCTTTTCTTTTCTTCGTGAAGTTGTAAGAGCTACTACATAACTCAAGAATAATTTGCAAGAACAAGTAAGTAAAAGAACATCCAAAGCTTGTCGGTTTCATTATCAATGGAAATGTTATGCTGAATTCATGTCACCAGTGTTCCTCCTAGTTTATTACTAAAACTTAAGTCATACTTTTAAATCAGAAAATAGTTTAAATAAGAAAATTAAAATATATGCACAATTAAATATTATGAGCAATTAAAGCTATTAATTTATAAACACTAAACTTTTAAATCATTTACCCTTATTCACTAATGAACATTTATTATGAATCATGAAATATATAATACTTATCTTCTACAAAATTAAAAACGGGATTTATTGATCTAGCCTGAACCACGAATCATATAAGCTAGCCCGGGGGTAATAAATTTCGCAAACAAGTTATCTGCTACGGGTTCAACGACGGATGCCGTAGCATATCGTAGATGTGACAGCGGCGTAGCATCACTAAACTTATACTTACTGGTCGACCGAGATACGCTGGGAGTTATATCACAGTATAATATTATTAATTATACTAGCTGAGCCCACGGTTTCACCCGCGTTTAAAAGAAATGTAACGTGACCTACATTAATTGAAATTTTATACCTTTAATAATCTCTATTTTATTCTTTTTAAATACATTTTTCCTGCACCCGTGCATTTTTTCGAGATAAAAAGTAGCCTATGTCATTTTCTGA
>MOOZ01000425.1:178015-196960 GCA_002930495.1 Cecropterus lyciades | reverse complement strand
ATTTCAATGGGATTTTTATTAGCAGATAACTGATGTTATAAAGAGTAACTTAGACGAACTTTTTGAAAAAAAAATTAGACATCAGTCAGCAGCCACCGTCGCCGACGCTGTCGGTCACTATCAGGTACATTACAGCCGCAATTCCGTATATTTTTTTGTTAAATGCTATACGTCACGTTTTGTTATTTTGTTAAATGTTATACGTCACGTTTCATTTATTTTAAACGAGATTCAAACCGCGGGGCACAGCTAGTACCTAATGATTTCGGGCGTGTGATGCGGCGCGCGCGCGGCGAACTCCGCAGCGGTGTAGAGGCGGTACGCGGCGCCGGGCTGCGTGCGGCCCGCGCGGCCGGCGCGCTGCCAGCCCGCCGCCTGCGAGCACGCGCACACCGCCAGCCGCTCCGCGCCCGTCACCGTGCACCACGTCCTGCGCGCACACAATACATCCAAACTTTGATAATATCGATTCTAAAGTATCGATTTCAACCGTTGGTGCGAGCAATAATCATAAATGGGATATCTATATCAATAATCTGGTATTTATATATTAGGGTAAACTAAAAAAAATATTGATGTGACCATGAAAATATTGCCCAACATAACGGAAAAAATGTAAATCTTAAATATTTTTAAAATAGGAAAATAACGTCAAAAAAAATTCAATATAATAATATAATTAAATATAATGCACCAACAATGAACAAATAAAGCGCGTTGTGACACAACCGCGACGTAATCACAAATGCGGAAAGTACTAAGTATTTCCGAATATTCTGAGCTTCGGCCAAGAATCTTGCCGAATATTCGGTATTTGGCCATATAACTATTCATGGCATCTCTAATATAAATATTAAGAAATTCAAATAAAAAGCGTTAAAAAGAACTTTTCATGTATTCAAAAGTTGAAACATTGAATTTTATGACAATGAATACTCATTAATTAGTTGT
The DNA here is from genome assembly GCA_002930495.1 of Cecropterus lyciades. Lineage (NCBI taxonomy): Eukaryota > Metazoa > Arthropoda > Insecta > Lepidoptera > Hesperiidae > Cecropterus > Cecropterus lyciades. The sequence continues at coordinate 196,009 of MOOZ01000425.1, read as the reverse complement.
CGTTATTACTTACAGTATATTATATTAAAAAAAAAAGGTCCTTTATCAATGTTTACCTTTCCTTTACAACACCTGTATCTATTACACACTTAATCTGCGGTATAGTCACAGACGCTTCAGCAATATTAGTCGCCAGTACGATTTTTCTTGTGCCAGGCGGTGTTTTCGCCCAAACCTGGAGTTGCTTAACAGGAGGAAGACCAGCATATAATGGGCAGACTCTGATAGGTGGTCCAGGAGTCTCCTGTAATATAAATTGGTCATTTAAACACAAATAAAACAGTAATTTGAAGTAATCAGTTCTTATTACAGAGGAGAAAATAAATACATACATAAATATATCGTCGCTTAAGTTCTAGCACCGCGTAAGTCATTTTTCGAATTTTTTTTGGAGAGACAATAACCGATTAATTTTACAGAGACGCAACTAAAGTTCCATTTTGTACTTTTAATTTTCCATAATTTAAAGGTATTATTGTGTCGTATCTTGATTCTGTTTGGACAAAACGACGCGTATTTCGATTCTAAAGACTTTGTTTTTCAAACTTTTATTGCCGCCGATAAATGACTTACACGGTGCTAGAACTTAAACGACGATATATCATTGTATAGCTTCTATACATTAGCTTCTGTACTATCACAGTTATATGATAACACTTACCTTAGCTATCTGTCTAATATTGGTCATAACAGTTTCAATTTCCTCTTGACCCGTTAAAAATACAAGAAAATCTTGGCTGAAAATATGAAAAAAAAGTATGATGAAAAATATCACGGATGACTTGAAAGTCTTCAAACATGCATTAAATTCAATTGAATTGGTTTTTTTAATCCAACTAGGAGCTTTTACAAATACCATCTTTTGCTTAGGCAATGATCTCTTATAATAATCTCTTAATATTGATTTTAATTTATTAGAAAATAGATGTTACATTATATTAAATATTGTGATACTTCTGTGTATTTCTGTGTGTTTAATATTTTTAGGGTGTCTACTCATTGTGTATGCTGTGCCTACCTTTAATTGTGGAGACATGATGTATTTCACACTATGTTATGTTCGTATATATATAAATTGTTATTGTGTTTTCTGCGTTGGTGAGCCTTAAATAAATAAATAATAGTAAAACTTACTTGGCCGGTGTTGTCACATGCAGCTGAAATATAGCACACAATGCTGCATACTGGTAGTCCTCATGTTTCATTTTGGCATGGTATATTGTGACAGGGTAAGTCCTGCCTTCAAGGTATATCACTGGACAGTTATCATAATATTTACTGAATGTGTCCACATCCATTGTGGCAGACATTATTATTACCTGCAAAACAAAAATCAATAATTTATGAGTACTAGCTTAGGAATTGTAAATCTTATAATTCATCAATGTGTTAAGGAAGGCTAAGAAATAATTAAAATCTAGTACTTCTAGAGGTTAGTGCTTGAAAGTGTTAACATATAGACAAAAAACAAACCCTTCTGATTTATGATATTATGGCATAATTTTATTATAGAAATAAGAGGATATTCTTCTAAGCATGTTTTATAGATATGAAAAAAATGTGTTTACCTTCAGTGAATTATTTTTATTGCTATTTCTCTCTTTCTGGGCAAGCTTCACTATACCAAAAAGAACATCAGTGTTAACAGTTCGCTCATGAGCCTCATCTAATATTATAACAGAATACTTCTTTAGCAAAGGATCAGCGACAGCTTCCCTGAGTAACATTCCATCAGTCAAATATTTCACTTTTGTCCTTGGACTTGTTACATCTTCAAATCTAACTGAATACCTGAAATTAAATTATGTGATACAAGTTTCTTTTATGTCAGTGGTCATATGTAGCTAAATCGAAATTATAATATCTATATATATGGTCATTAAAGTGATTCCATGATTCTAATAACAACAATTAAACTAAAAATACATGTATGTATATAAATTAAAGTATAAGTTGAGAGATGTTCAGCATTGAGGAATATTAATTGATTTTATTAACTTATTATTTATTATTTTTTTATACTTCAACACTCAAAATTGTAAGGTCAAAAATTTCACTGCAAATTACAGTAAAACTTGCTAATATTTGCTCAATGCTGATACTTGCAACTCCAATGAAATGTTTCATAACCCTAGATTAGCATTATCAAAATAATAATTAGATTAGATTATTATTGGCATTATAAAACATCTCACAAACACCTCATGCTTTTTCACGATATAAAGTTTTTTTTTTATCTCTCTATTTTTTTAACTTACGAAAATAATTTTAGATTATTAATGCAGCTTTTTTCGAAAGCATGTTTTTAAGTTTTTTAAACTTTTATTTATTTTCTACTTTTTAGTTGAGTTAGTTACAAAGACTCTTTTAGTCTTATCAATGATAATTTTACAGTAGGAAAAATTGATTTTTAGCACATCATATGTGAAAACAGATTCTCTGGTCTCAAACCCAAATACTAAGTCACATTCATCTTGCACAAAAATTGGCAGAGTTGCAAACAAACTTGTAACCCTTTTTTCACCACCTTAAGGGATGATTTTCCAAAAACAATGAAATATGTGTGATATTATATTAAATCGCAAATCCAAGTACTAAGTTACGTTGAGTTTGCATCAGAATTGGGGGACTTTCATACAAACTTTCAGCCCCTATTTAACCCTTATAGGGTTGGATATATAAAAAGATATATATAGAATAATGGATTGTCATCGGTCCTTGATAAGCATGCAAAGTTTCAACGTAATGCGATATTTCAAAGTGGATGAAATTGCATTCAAAGATTCCGGTACAGACATAAATAGATACAACCAAAGCTAATAAAAGCTTGTTAAAAAAAATCCATACCTTTGTGTTGGAAATTCAAACCGAATTAGTTTTAACTAGTCTTGATAAATTAATATATGTCATACCCAACGATATTCCCAATATCAGTGTTCATTTCAGCGGCCACACGGAGTGCAAGTGTGATGGCAGCCACTCGCCGGGGCTGAGTCACAGCTATCATTCCCAAACCCTCCAAGCGCTGTTCATGGATTATCTGTGGTATTTGTGTCGTTTTGCCACTACCTGTTTCACCAATTAATATCATTGTATTGTGTTTTCTAATCTCTTCTAACAATCTGAAATAGGTTTAATGTATTTTACTAAAACTTACACCAAAAATGTTTACAAAATAGTATCAAGATTTGTTGATAAAGGTTGCATTTGTCTAAATTCTCAAATAATCAAATTGAGACTAATTGTTAGTTCATTATCTAAGTGAGTTTATGACTTGGTAAACAATTTTATTTTACTGTGTCATTAATATTATTATACTATTTATATCAACAAAATATGACACAAATGTTTGTTTGTAATACATTAGAATTTATTAATTGAGAATATTAGAGTATCAATTGTTACCTCCCCTTTACAGCATATACAGGTAAAAGCTTTCTGTTTTCTTGTACATCCTCAGAAACCTCCAAATTGATCTTCTTTGACTTGTTGAATTGACCCACATGTCCATTTGTTTTGAACGTTTCTGCATTATCGTCACTTAATTTCATCCGTTTTACCTTTACATGATTAAAGGTCTTCTGTTCTTTCTGACCTCCAAATGCTGCATATTTCGAATCCATATTTTGATTAATGATTAAAGTAACGGCATGGATTTTATTATTAATACCATTACATTTATAGAGTAGTTCACATTTTTATCACATGCGGTTGTTTTTGGCCGTTGACATTGACATTAACTTTGGTCTCAGTGACAGTGACATATGACATTTGTTTCATTTTTATATTTTTTCGAAAATTTTCAAATCAATGCAACCTGTTTGTTAAGTCTATATGGTGAAACGTTAAAATCTTTTTCACCCTGTCTTCTTCCATCTTTGACCCTACCAATTTCGGTTTAGGCGATAGTATGTTTGAAACCTTTGGCAACTATTCACACTTAAATTTGTTCATTAGATCAATTTTCAGACGCTTCAGACTCTTTAGTCATCTCTACTGATGGTCTACGCGGAAAACAGTAGATAAGTTTTTTTTCTATGGTGAATACTACCTGTTTTCTGTTGAAAATCACATGGGCGTTGTTATTACTGATTTACTTATCGTCATAATTAAAATCATGTTGTATTTCCATCCATAATATGTTTTAAAAGTGTCTAAGTGCATACCCAGTGTATGCACTTAGATACACGATGACTCGATTGAAGCACAACCCAAACAAGGGATTTTCTTTTAGGTTTCCGAGGTCTCTGCATTTTCAAAAAAGTATCAAAAAACAACCACTTTCGTGTATTACAATATCGTTGGTAAAAGAATCTACTAACTTTGTATCGTGACCAATTTTAATCGGTCAAAGCTAACGAAATGCGTGAGAACTCTTTCATTTATTTTTTTATTCGTACATGTACAATTAACTTAAGATCATCTCTATTTTGTCAGTTTATTGAATGAGATGAGAGTAGAGTGACATTGACAATTCGATTGCAGATTTGAGGTTATGAGTTTGACTTGTGACTTTGGATGAACCGATAAACAAAACTGTAATATAATATTTTAGTTTACTATTTCAATTTTATTTTGCAATACCGCAGCGAGCAATACGTTACGCTAAACTAAAAGAAGTACTTAATTAATAATCAATAAAATTTGTTAAGGCCCAATATGAACTTCTGTCGCACATAAAATTGTGAATTATAATGTTTTTTAAAAGAGTATTGTGCAAAGTTGGGCTACGTAACCCTAGTAAATTTACCTACAGGACTTATGCGAATCCTAAAAATCCGTTTACTAGAACATGGGATGTAATATCTAATGATCTACGCCAAAAACAGGCCATTTTTTACCCCGAACATGCAGACATCGTTATAATAGGCGGGGGCATTATTGGTTCTTCGATTGCATACTCGTTGAAACATAGAGCTGGACCTGGATTATCAATTGTTGTCTTAGATAATAATCTTTCTGTAAGTAAACATCCATAAACCAAATAATTTATGTCATAGTAACAATCCATTTCATGAATACAGTGTAATTAAGTATTCATTCATAAATTAATTTAGAATAATGACACAATCGGGATAATTTATTAAATGTGCTTAAATATGTAGTTATTACAATTAATTGTACTTTATGTAATAAGTACCATATTTAGACACATTTAAAAAAGTGAAAATTGAAATGAAATGGAGTCATTTATGTATGATTTTTTAATGTACATAAATTGCATGTAGATTGCAAACAAATGCGTCTTTTAATGAAAATTATCAATGGAGAAATATTTATTTCAGAATAATCGTAGACAAATTGAAAACAATGTGTTACTTGGCACACTGTCGCAACATTACTCATTACCAGAAAATATATATCTTTCCCAATACAGTGCAGAGTTTTTTAGAAATATCAAGGAACATTTAAACAGTGATGTTGATATTCAGTATAATCCACTTGGCCGGTTAGTGCTGGCCAGTGAAAAGTATGCTGAACAATTAGAGAAAAATGTGACAATACAAAGAGAACATGGCACAAAAAATGAATTACTGAGCACAGATGAAATACGTAAGAGATTTCCATGGATTGACACAACTGATATTAAATTGGGCAAGTAAAACTATTATTTATTGTATTGATAAAAATGCTTTATCAATTTAGACTTTAAAATATTATCAAAAATAATGCAATGTTTACTGAAAATTCAATTATAGAAGTCACTTAAACTAAAAGTATAGGAAAATAATATTTAAGTTTGGTGGTACATATGTACCCTAATTTGAGAGTTTGACCCAAACTTGGCCTTAACGCAAATTCTATTATCACCTCTAGCCTTGAAAGTAATCAAGACAGGAAAAATAATCAAAATCAAATTGAGTTACCAAACCATTTTTACAAATAATATCATTTTTTACAACTCATTCTGGTTAATATTATAAATTTTTACATATTTTACGTTAAATAAAGTTTATTAATAACATTTTCAATCAATTTCAGGCTGTATCAGTACAGAATGTGATGGTGTATTCAATGCTAGTCAGTTTTTAAATGCTTTAATAAAAACATCAGAGGATCTTGGTGCCACATATGTGGATGCAGAAGTTATTGGGTTTGGATTAGAGAAACAACGAGATGTTCTGATGGAAGGCATTGAACCTGGATCATTCCAGAAAATTAAAAAACTCTCTTATAAAACACCAGATGGTGAGATTCATACCTTAAATTTTGCTGCCTGTGTTTTGGCAGCTGGTGAACAATCTGGACATATAGCCAAGATGGCAAAAATTGGTGTTGGTGAAGGCTTGCTCACTGTGCCTCTACCAATTGGAAAAAGGTAAAAGGTTTATCTATTAAAACATAAGTTATGCAAACATTATAAGTATTTTAATATGTTACGGGTACTCACAATATGCAGTTTTTGAATTTCGTTTTTCCCAAAATTTCAACTGTAAATTAATGTATAAATTCCACGATAATTGACACTTAGGAATTTCCCAAAATTTGGGGCCATTTAAGATCAGTCAAGCTTTTTTTAAAGCTCACACTGATGCTTGCAGCGCCAATCAAACAATGCTTAAAGTGAATTTTTGTGGCTCTCTGATTAAAATTAATGTTCTCTGATTAAAATAATCATCTGTTTGATGATGATTGATTAATTTACTGATGATCATGATCTGATTAAAATAATGTTCTCTGATTAAAATAATCATAAATCAACCATTTCATTTTCCTATTCCTATTTTCCTAATAGAAGACTTAAACTCAAACTACACTTTAGTTTACATTGTATATCATGTAAGTATATAAAATGTTTGGTTTTTCCAGAGAATATAATGTGTATTCTATTGAAAACAAACCCGAAGCTTTACCTGTTGGTTTAAAGACTCCATTTATAATGGATACAAGTGGTCTGTGGTTTAGAAGGAAACAATTAGAAAACAACTCACTTTGTGGCCTCATCCCTTCATTTGATGTGACTAACAAGGAACCCTTAAAGGATGAGTTGAATACTTTAATAAAACCATCTCTAGTTAATAGATTTCCAGGTTGCAAAAATATTAAAGTAAGTTGAATACAAAAGAACACTATGACAGCATTCCTATTCCATAATTACTTCACATATATTGCTGCTTGATTTAATAATAATACATCACAAAAAACGCTAATTATAGGAAGGCAAGTTAAAGAATAAACAATGCTTTAAACTAAAAAAGCATCCTTTTAATGAAAGAAATCCAAAAAATAAATTAAAAAGACTCATCATGGTGTAAAGAGAGCACAACATTTTCTTATTCTAGGACTTTATTTTGATAAAACTTAAAGTTACAATTGATGAATTTTGAATCGTATGATTATTCATGCAAAGCAGTGATATGGTGGAATAAAATCAGATTTATTTGTTATCCAATTTTTTTGTTTAGAAGTTATGTATAATGAAATCTTTTTTAATATTTAATGGGAGTAGTTTTTTTCAATACTCCATATTCAAAAGCCAAAATGTAATGTACACTTGTCACTATTTATGAGCTTTTTACATTTAAGTTATTTTTTTTTTATAACATGGAAGTAGCAAGCGAGCATGCAGTCCACCCGATGCCAAGTGACCATTGCCGCCTATGGACATGTATAACCAACCCCAAATAAGATCAAAGTCGGGCCCGAGGTTAGTCTCAAATGCGTTGCCACTGCTGATGACTAAGTTGGATCCCCTCGGATTGGTATGTTTCCCTTACCACACCCTTCAGACCAGAACACAGCAGCATGTAATACTGCTATTAAAGTTCTGCAATTATAGGCGATAGAATTACATATAATGTTGGCTTTATGATAGAAAATAAATCTTAGCTACTTATTTCTTCATAATAACAACTTAATATTCATGTTTCTTCCAGATTGAACATGTAGGTACTGAGGTGTATGACTATAACACCTATGATGACACAGGTATTTTAGGTCCTCATGTATATCATGGCACATTGTATTTTGCTACTGGTTTTGGCACCCAAGGTAAGCTACTGTATTACAAAAATAATAATTCATAAGTGATTACTCAAATTCTATAATATTTGCATCCTAGTCTTAATTTTATTATTATCTTGTATTAATTTCATGCATATAACACCTATTTTTAAAGCTTTTACTTAACTTTGAATGTTTTGTAAGTGTGTAAATATGTATATTATGCCTGAAAATAATGTTCTTTGAAATCTTAATATTCAATCATTCCTCCATCATGTGGAAATGTCTACTGTTATTCCAATTCCTGTATTTTTTAAACTTTATTTATGTTTAAAAATGTATTTATTACTTATTAATGTCATTTTTAGGTTGTCAACATGGTCCTGGAATTGGAAGGGCTATTACAGAGTTAATTATTGACGGTAATTACAGAACTATCGATTTGACAAGGCTTGGATTTGACAGATTGTTAGTGGATTATCCCTTGATAGAATTTAATGTTTACTAGATGATATTATTAGAATTGGTTATAATAAACCATAGACCTAAATAAATTATTATTTCCTACACAAATTTATGTTATTAAATATCCCTTTTATTAGTTAAATGTTGAAATTAAACACTAATTTCAACATTTAACTAATACACTTTATGTACTACATTTTTTAAGTTACAATTGTTAGATAATTTTAAAAACACAATAAAATAAAATAAATCTAAAATAGAAATAAAAAAAACATAGTAGAAACATTTAATATGATTATTCTACCGTTTAATAATAAATATTATAAAACAAAACAATCAATTTCTACATTTCCAGAAAGTAAACTATAAATAGTCAAATAACTTATTTGAATAATAAACTGCTATTCATAATTACACGCAAACAAACTGTAACAGATTATAAATAGATAATTAAATTTATTCAAGATAACTTTCAAGCCTCAACATAATATTCACTTTGAGCTTATGAGAAATTTACTTAAACTGAGCTGCTGGTGGAGTAAATAATGTGCCACCTTGTTTTGATGCAGCACGCGATGGAGCAAAACCCAACAGCTTCTGGATATTTTGTCTGCAAAGATAAAACAGACCACGAATAAAGATTATTGTACAACCAATTGTTTTATCAATATGTTCATAAATTCTTAATAGGTCACTAAAAACTGGTACATCAAGGGATGGATGGATCAAAAATCTATAATAAGAAACACTTACATGTGATCAAGAAATAGGCAAATCTAACTAATGTAACATAAATTACTACTGTAGTATAAATTATTAAAATTATTAAATATGGGTAGGTGTTGTAATTCCACCAATGTGTACTTGAACAACTTCCCCAGTTGTGGAGACAAAAGAAGGCACAGCAATAGACAAAATTGTTGTCTACTTAAGTAACATATTGTGTAAATTTATTTACCTTATACTCATTGTACAAAGTATGTACAGGAATATGAATGAACAGTCAGTATAATCATCCCCTGGTAAGTTCCTGTGACTGAAGTTCTGCAGCAAACTGATAGGATGGAATGGCAGTTTAGCTACAACTCTGCCATCAAATCTGCAAAGAAGAATATATAATTTACATATAGTTACTTCCTTCCTATTTAATGAAAAATATAGGTTTTGCTTAATTGTCAGTTATGTTATCGGATTACTTATTGATAAGTCTAAAATGTTATGAATTAGATTGTACAATATAAAAAAATAGATAGCAATAGAACAGTAGAAGTTTCTGTTTTGTAACTATGACCCATCTTGAATCGCTGAAGCCTGTATTAGGATAATTGTCATAATACGCTGAAGTTTACTTACATGCTATTGAACATACTCAGTAATGCTGTAAAAGCAAAACCAATGGCAAACATGGATTTCATCTTGACAAATGAAAGGTCGCGGTTGTTATTCTTGAGGCGCTCCTCCTCACGTTCAATCTTCTTCTTGTATTGTTTGTCCAGAGAGTCTCCATGAGCTTCCTTTAGATTTTCCACTATAACAGGAATTACTACTATTAAATGGCAAGGAAATATTAAATTCTGTAATTCAAATATTAAAAATTACTAGGTTGTAAGAGAAGTGTGGTTAGACAAGGGAGCAACCTACCCTATTACTACCTATTTCTAGGGTAAACAAGTTCTTGCACTTCTAAAAGAATCCGTTCTATATGAAGTTATTTAAAAACGGCCATGGGCTATAATGTCCACATATCATCAGATGGATTATATGCTCATATTACTTCAACCTTATGAATAAAATAAAGTATGTTTAAAACATTTTGTGTTTCTGTCCATCCATCCATCAGCCCTTGAAAGTCCACTGCTGGACATAGGCCTCCCCTAATCTGCGCCACTCCGACCGGTCCGGCGCCATTTGAATCCAGCGGTAGCCCGCCGTCTTCAGGTCATCATTCCACCTGGTCGGGGGGCGGCCTGTACTCCTTTTGCCCAGATGTGGTCTCCATTTTTTGTGTTTACGAGTATTGAAAATGCTTTCCTCAGAGTAAAAATACTAGGCTACTAATTTGTTCAATTTATGACATGTGTTACATCAATAAAGCAATTATTTTTATTTTCTAACATATTGTAGTAACAAACAAGCATGTTATCCACTGAACAGAGCAAAAAATATAAATTAGCAAGCTTAAGAGGCAATGGGCCGGCCACATAGCTCGAAACACCAATAACCAATGGGGATGAAAGGACCTCAAGTGGAGATCATGTTTAAGCAAAAGGAGCATAGGTTGCCCACCAACCAGGTGGACCAATGACCTGAAGAAGACTGCAGGAAACCATTGGATTTAGAAGGCACAGGACAGAAGAGACCTAGGTCCAGCAGTGGACCTCAAAAGGCTGATGGATGAATGGATATAAAACAGAAGTTCTAACTAAAGCTGATCATAGATGCACTGTATGCTCCTGAGTAGTAAAATGGTCACCTCATTTGTATGTCAGCAAGCATGCACAAAACTGAATAACTTAACTAACATTATAATTAAATATGGATTATTTCTTACACTTTTTGCTCTGACGTTCCACTTCCACTTTTAACTTTTGATATTTTTCAGTTCTATAGACCAAAACCCAGGTAAGACCTAGAAACAAAATGAATAGTTAATGCAATACTGAATAAATTAAATATGTATCCAATTTAAATTTATTATATACCTTCTCCAAGTAAAGCTGTACATATAGAAATGAATACTATCAATAATGAATCTTCCCACATGATGATTTACTTTTTTCGACGATTACGGAATTTTCAAACAGAACGTTTATCTGTTGGTATTGTTAATGACTATTTGATACACTGATTTACTTTTGCATTTAGCTATTTTGGATTTTCGGTGGTATTGGAGCGTTAAACTCGTGATTTCTTTCGCAGGTTGACACGAGTAAATATAAATAGAGATAAAATATCGTCTAGGTTCTAGAGCACAGACTTAGAAAACTAATTCATTAAATGAAATTGCAGAGTTTATTAAATAAAATATAATTATTCACTTGTTCTCAATCCCTTCCTCAGAAAATAAAAATTGAAATAGTCAATGTCATCAATGTGGTTGTGTAGTTGTAATGATATGATATGAATGATGTGTCAATCAATATGGGTTGTCATTGTCACTCGCATCTAAAAATGTACGTCAAAACATCGATGTCTGATGGATTTACAATGTTTCACACTGGAAATTGATCTCTGAAATATATATTTTTACTGGAGAATTTATTGAAATATTAACCGAGTTAGTAGGTATTATGTTGAATATAAATGATAATTGAGGCCTATAATTATAGTATATTACTATTAAATAGAACGATCAAATGATATAACAGCAGAGATCAGCAAAATTTATTGATCAAACGCATCCAAATGACGGTTTTTGCATTAGATTATACAGTGAAGACATTGCAGCAAAATTACCTACTTATAATTATTTTTAAAACGTAATGTTCATTGACATTGTTCTATCTGTATTCATTACGGTCTATTTAATAAAGGTATCTCATCATATCAATTGAATAAACAATTAGCCTCTATAAAAGAGATGCTTCAAAAACTAAACAATACTAGGACATATTATATATATACCAGGACATATATAGGCTTATATCTATATTAGATAAACCTTCAAATAACAAAACGACACGTGAATTTACACATTTTTGAAAACATTTTTTATAAAAATATTTATTGTTTGCACTTATTACAATGGTATATTTTATTATTGTGCAAAAAATAAACTGAAACTACACGCATTGAAAATATTGTTCTCTTTTTTAATTATGTTACTAGCAACACCATCATTGAAATAAATATCATTCGTTCATAGTTCCTTCTGTATTTTCATTTTTACACAGTTACATCAACAATATTAATGAATGAACTACATTTAATATCGATTTTTAAATCGAATTAAATTAATTTTCGTCGTTAACATTCTACAATTACATATTCACGCATGTAACATGACCAATGATGAATCAATACGAGCACGAATATGTAAACACCCTTTTGACTATAGTTTTGTGATTCGCTTCGCCGCTCATGGCATTGGGATCGCATCAGTAGCGATTTTATGACTCAAGTCAAAGGAATTGAGTAACGAGATGAACTAGTGTTTACACAAATGTGTATGTATAAACGATCACCTGTACTAGCCTTGACGAATATCTCGCAAAAAATCATCAAATGGCACGGTGAATGTGTAAGTGTGTATATCTGTAAACGCGGTATCAGAATGCACAGAGTCTAGGGCATAGTCCATATTAGGGTTGTAACGGAACTCCGCCTCCGCCTTCGTTACTGCGGAACTTCTGCAAACAATCAAACCTCCGCTTCAGCATCCGCCTCCGCAAAATTTTCGCGGAGTTATAACGGAGGTTTATTTACGTTGATATTGACGTACAACGCGTAAGGAGGACCACTAGGCGATGCGGTCGCTCAGCTACATGTTGCAACTAGATAAATATCTTTATTGTGATAGAGGTATAAGATCATATATATAATATAAAGCTTTTTCTCCCATATTTCGCACTTACTTATCGGCGCCAACGAGTTCAGTGCTAAGTGAACAATTATTTAGCGACAGCCAACACGGAAGGCGACAATCCGCAAAGCTGTCGTGATATAATTTTCTTCTTCTTAATTTTGATTATTAGTAATTATTTGACTTTTTATAAGAACTTTACTATGTAAAGCTCACCTCCTCCTCTGCCTCCGTTAACCTCTGCATCCGCGTAGGTGAACCTCTAAACCTCCGCATACGCCTCCGCTAAGATGGCCTCCATTACAACTCTAGACTATATGATCAAATTTATGCGAGTTAAAAATGCACATTTTTGTAATTAAGCTGCATAAAGTATTATTTTATTTATTTACTTTTAGCTGTACATGGTTTACACCAATAATTAGTTTAGTCATGAACGAGAATTAGCTCATGACATTATATTCATATGTAGAATAATAACAAAAAAAAAACGCCGAGTTTCTTGACAAATCTTCTCAGTTCAAGTTTTCATCCTATTCGGTAGCTGTGAAGGAAAAAAATATTGATGGTGCTCTTATACAATAAAATACATTTTATATACCTAATTCAATTCAAGTCATTTAAATGTAACACTAAATCTGAGTTAGTACTTAAAATAATTCAACATGATATAAAATTCTCTAACATTTAATCCAATCTGGCTCATTTCCATTAAGATAATATAATTGTGTATAAATATTATAACATTTTATCTGATATTATATCATTATAAAGTCGCATTTTTTTACTATATCACGCTGATGAAAATGTGTAAAAACTTATAATCAACAACTCAACACTACACATCTTATGCTTCATTAAAGAAAAGATAATATTTCTCGATGGTCTCGAGTCCTACTTAAAGTTGAGAAGATATTAGTTTCACCATAAATCGTATTTTTAAATCATTCACTTCCGTTTCCAGTTCATTCGCAATGACGTAACCGATATTATGTTCATTCATTCCTCTTCTGACCTCGTTGCACGTTGGTTGTGTGCTTGAACTGGCGACCAGCTCCCGGACGGAATCTAAAGGCCACGTTTAGCCTTTACATGGAATAATACTTTCTACAAATATAAGTGATTATAATTATAAAAAGCAAAAGAAAAACATTATACTTAATTAGTTATCTATTTATACTATCTGGAATACTTGAAGGACTTGTTAGCTGTACTTATACGTAGTTAATGTTTCCTACATTATATGCGAGATTAGGTTTATTGTGATATAAATTAAAAAGAAATCTAAAGAACTATTGTAACGTAGCACATGTGATTTTATTGCGTGCTTAAATCTATAAGTTGATTTAAATATGGTAAAAATGGTCCGCCATTTTGTAATACGAGCTAGGCGTGGCGCATAATTGTGCAACACGTCACCGGTGTCGAAAAATATCGCGCAGTACCTAATTGTTTATCATGGTAAGTTATATTGATTTATGTTTAACTATAGTAGGTTACAATTATTAGCTAACATTGTTTTATTTAGATGTTAAGGTATATTGATAATTTCCTTTGACTTCGACAGTATAATTGTTCTGAGTAATTAGATACCTTGGGAGACGCCAGTGCATTCATGATTAAAAATAAATAATGAAAATATTTAATTAAGATGACGTCACAAAGAAATTGAGGTCAGCTCAGGAATGTAAAATTCCGCCATTTTGTTTACTTGCTGGGGTTGCCTTATTAAACTTACAATAATTTACTAAATCATGATTATTGTAAATCTTTTATTCATTTATTAATCATAGTTACACAAATATATGATAAATATAGGAGTATTATTTTCTATCTTTACCACACACAACATATTTATTGACTACAATTATGATCATGTCCACCACGTTGCAAGAGATTACACCACACATAGGGTTGCCACATTTTTTTGGTCAGTACATTGGCTGTAAAAGGTAGAAAAAATTACGGGACTTCCAAATTAGGTACAATCTATTTTTATTTTTTGGTCCGAGGCAACTTGTAGTTACAACGAGATAAATTCAATCATCGAAAGGAAAAGGGTAAATTCTAGATAATATTTGAAACCTGTGCCACTACAATTTGACGAGAAAAAAATATTGGTCGCCAAATCTAAATATCTTACCTAAGTAGCTTTTTGAAACCTTGTTTAAATAAAATGTTTGTCCCTCGCAAGAATGCTCACAACCAAAATTTTTATTAATCGCGAATCATGTAAAATCAATTATTGATGCGTAATTTATTTTGCACCTAAATTATAAGGTTAATTGATCGTTAATGAATAACAATAATTTACTATAGCAGCATAAAAATGAGAACTGGGATGAAAGGAGCGTAGTCTGATAGTGATAATGAAGTTACAGGAAAAGTTCTGGTAGCAAACCCTAACAACACACAAAGCCAAACCATTAATATTAATTTAAAACGGAACATTTTATATTAATATTCAATATATAGTATAAAATTATCGCCTAATTTTCAAAAAGGCGTAAGTATTTCGTAGCGTAGAATAATCACATTATGCGTTTATAGATAAGTAGGTTAATTGGCTATCAGCTAATTACATTATTCACGTGACTGTTAATCTACCACTAAGATGCTGTTTTTTTTTTTAAGTCTTTACTTTTTACCCTGCTTACTTGACCTTGACAACAGCCACACTTTCACCCGTAATATAACTAACAAATAGTGTTGCCAGTCTTCGTTCCTTTATTTAAAATGAGCTTATCTTTTTTATATGAATTAAAAATGTTAAATTTTATTATTTTGTGTAATAAATGAGGATTTATCCGATCACATTGTGACATTAGACAACTTTTTAGAATATTTATAATTTTGAGATTGTTCACAAAAAATATTTATTGATTTTATGCCGTATTCCTTAAAAGCAATTTACGATTGACGCATCAGTGAAGTGGCCATGATGATAAATTTCGTGTCATGTAAACGAAATTTATCGAACGAAAAAAAAAACGCTTTCTACTCTCATAGCATACACTAGGATTTTCTCATTAGTATCATGGATACACAAAGACAAATACACAACCACCAGGGCCCAGATTTGAATGTAAACTCATTATTCCGATGACTGTATAGCCGGGGATCGAACCTTGAACTCACTGCGTGTCAGACCGGTATTGTGACCACTTCATCACGTGGGTCGTTATTGCGTTTGTGATGAAAAACCCATTATCTTTAAGTTTGCTTATCTTAAGTTTTATTAATTAATTAATTAACCATTTGTCACGTTACGATTTTTCAATTATTCCATCCCTATTCGTCATATCTATACTTTGTCTTAATATTTATTTGTATACATTACAGTACTTATATTATACCAAAGAAACTCAAATGATTTCGAAATACGTCGGCAAAAAAGACCCTAGGGTACCCAAGAAATAAAAAAGTATGTAGCTTAAGGACGTAGTAGACTACTTGGCTAACTTATTTTTTTTTATTCAAGACAAAACTTCGTCAAAATACATATTTTGTTGACTAAACAAAATATGTATTTTGACGAAGAATATACTACCTTAGAAATCGCGTTATCAATGACGCCAGAATTTTATCTACGTTTTATCTACTATCGAAACCGGTTTTAACATTGACGAAACAAGTAGACTAAGGACACATTTCTTATTTATTCTTATTTTATCATCTGATAGTCATTATACGTCCAAATAATCAATATTTTTGTTTCGATATCTGAATAGTGTAATCCAATACAAATCGTTATGCTGTTGTGGCCTGTTAACTGTTCTTTTAGGCGTGGACCATTTTTCGTTCGTGCGAGGTTACGCCCGCACGCGTGTCACACACGCACGCTGAATGCATACCAGTCTTTCTCGAGTGCTTGTAGCATGCAACTATGAAACTATAAGATACGTACGAGTTATATGCCAACAAGATCAGATACGCTAGAGACAATAGGAAAGAGTGTAGGTGGCAATAAAAAGCCAAACTTTTCATATTATACCATTAGAAAACAAGTTTGAAAAAATCGTATTCCATGAAAAAGCATGACTATTCTTCGATATATGCGATGATTAATGAAGTCGTGACCATGTTGCCGGAACTGCCTTCTCATAAGAGATCATCAAGGAAGACAAATTTCTGCTTATCAAGAATCAGGCGGGAGTTGAATTTTGCGTTGTCCAATGTTTAAGATACTGCTGCTGGCCGGATTTTATACCGTTGCGGACCCCATCCGGCCAGCGAGCCGGAAGTTGATCATGAAATATACATACAAGTAACGAATGTTTTTATAAGCGATAACATTATATAGGTATTTGAATAGGTATCTGCAAGCAACTTGATAAACCGTATTTTATACAAGGGGTTAACAGTTATAGTAAATTAAAAAAGTAAAATAATCTTTTAAAGTCTCAATAAATTAACTACCTTCAAGATAACTCCATAAAATTGTGTCTACTGATATCACATCCGTTCATAGTATTTTATCACAGAAATATTTTTATCAGACTGCGTCAGAAGGAGGGTAATATTTTCCGAGCATCTGTTTGTTTGTTTGTTATGTATGTACGTATTTTCGTATTTTTCTTTGGCACGCTCTACAGTGATTTTTCATAGTGATAGTCACTATCGGTATAATTCAGATATATGGCGACAGTTAACAAAAGGGTCCCTTCCTTTTGTTAACTGTTATGAAGGGATAATTTTTTTAAATATGAACAATATAAGTATCAATCGAAAGCTGTAAAATTGACCATTTCAAAAATATACAATATTACACATTTATGTTGCTATTTAGATGTAAACTGATAAAAAGCGGGAAATTAAATAAATTATTATAAAAACAAAATACCCGAATGCTAATTTCTGTTAGGTAGGTAGCAGTTGCATTTTTTGGTTTTATAATAATTTCCTACTTTTTTTTATAATATGGAAGTTGGAAACGAGCATGCAGTCCACCTGATGGTAAGTGGTCACTGCTGCCCATGGATACCTGTAATCAAACCCAGGTAAGATCAGGTCTTACCCAATGTTAGCCAGAGGTGCATTGCTACCCCTGAAGACTACTAAGT